>JAAGEH010000088.1:5616863-5784549 GCA_011751065.1 Lasiurus cinereus | reverse complement strand
CCTTCCTTCCTTCTTTCCTTCCTTCCTTCCTTCCTTCCTTCCTTCCTTCCTTCCTTCCTTCCTTCCTTCCTTCCTTCCTTTCTTTCTTTCTTTCTTTCTTTCTTTCTTTCTTTCTTTCTTTCTTTCTCCTTTTATTAATCCTCACCAGAGGATATTTTTCTATTGATTTTAGAGAGTGGAAGAGAGAGGGAAAGACAGAGACATATTGATGTGAGAGAAACACATTGATTGATTGCCTCCTGTACATTCCCTGGCTAGGGCCAGGGTGGGGAGGAGCCTGCAACTGAGGTATGCGCCCTTGATCTGAATCTAATTTAGGACCCTTCAGCCCCAGGCCAACACTCCATCTACTGAGACAAACTGGCTAGAACTGCATGTTTGTTACTTTTTGAATATTTATCTATTTCTTGCTGTCCACTGGCCTCTATGATATTGCTTGGAAAACAAAAGATGTATGTGTTCACATAGTATATAGTCCAATCACACCAGTTCATACAGATGTAAAACTTGGTCCAGAGAGGATAAATGTTTTATTTTTACATAAGATACTTTCCCCCAAATTGGAGACAATCAATATTACCTCACCTCAGCCTTATAGAATAGATTTTATATAGGAAAATTCTTCATTATACATGTGAAAATTCCGCCGAAACCGATTTGGCTCAGTGGATAGAGCATCGGCCTGCGGACTGAAAGGTCCTGGGTTCAATTCCTAGCAACAGCATGCATCTTGGTTGCAGGCACATCCCCAGTAGGGGGCGTGCAGGAGGTGTCTGATCGATGTCTCTCTCTCATCAATATCTCTAACTCTCTACGCCTCTCCCTTCCTTTCTGTAAAAAATTAATAAAATATATATTTTTTAAAAATACATGTGAAAATTCCAAGAATGAAAGAGGGGAAGGGATTTTCCCAAGATGCACAATGACTTCATGGTTGATTTAGATTAGAAAAACAGGTGATCCACATTTATGTCAGGTCAATTATTCCATACTGTATCTACATGTTTTCTTGATCTCATAGTAAAAACACAGGCCAGGCTTCTGCAGAATTTATTTTATTGTTAAGCAAATCAAGAAAAATATTATATATTGAACCCTCCAAGACCCAGGCAGAAAAGAAGGTGTGTTTTTATACATTTAAGCTATCTACTACAGAAAAATCAAAGCGTATGCAAGAAAAGAAGGCGGAGAGAGCTGGTAGCTCAGCACAAAACACTGGCTCCAATTCAGCATGTTCCATGGTGCTTTAGGTTGATCTTCCCACCACTTTTCCTATCAAAGAAAAAGACAAGATATGCTCAGTGCAATATAATTAGTATTCATGGCAGACATTGGACAAGGTTTAACTATGTCATCGTCTATGTAATTATTTGATTTTACAGGTATCCATATTGACAATGTGGCAGAAGTTAAATTCACTTAGTGGTGGCATCTGTCCTAATTATAGAAAGCATGAATCTTAAACAAATTTAATAGGGTTTAGATCTTTTGATTTCAATTGTCTCTTCTCTGGGAGTAAATATAAATACAAATTGAAAATGGTAAAAGTGACAGGAGAAATAAAGACACTACAAAGAGACTGTAGTGTCCATAGTTCTGTCCTAATAGAAAATGGAGGAAGTTAAACCAAATATTCAGGCATTTGGCCTTTTACAGTAGACCATATATTTATTCCTTCTCAGTAATGAGTGTCCATCATATGCAATCTCAACTTACCCTACTGCCCTTATCTTGGCAAAAGCTTGGCGTTAATTGGCAGGCGTCCTATATAATAAAAGCCTAGTATGCTAAGTGTCCTACCATTTGTTCAACCATTCTTTTGACCAGTCGCTATGATGTGCACTTACCATCAGGGGAGCAGATGCTCCAACTGATAGGTTAACTTGCTGCTAGGGTCCAGCTGATTGCAATTGGGCAAGACAGGCAGAATACACCCTGGAGCCCTCTCTTGGTCCCTCCCCAGCCCAGTCATGCACTGGTGGGGTCCCTCAGCCTGGCCTGCACCTCTCGCAATCCAGGACCCCTCGGGGGATGTCAAAGTTTCATTCTGATCCTCTCAGGACAGACCAAGGGACCCCACCAGTGCTCAAATCCATGCACCAGGCCTCTAGTGTTATATGTAAATGTAAAAAGGTTTATTATGCATTGATTTAATATTTATTTATTTATTTAATTCTATGTGCTTGGCCTTGAAGTTATTGATAGGGAGCTATATAATCTCCATGCTTAGGAATCTTACAGCAAAGTTTAGGAAAATTAAGATATTGATAGAAGACAATCTAATACAAGAAAAGAATGACAGTGATGAAGAAATGAGGTTACTTTTAAAAAGGCTATAATTCCCTTGATTTTAGAGCAATCAGATTAAGAGATTGATTGATTGAATAGGTTTTTATTAATTAAAAATATGCCCCATCACGAAGTTCACATCTATTTGCTAAAATCTATAGTATCTATTCTGTTTCTTTAAACACATAAATTCAACAAATATTGGCCCTTGATAGAATCTTCTTAGTATTCTATCTGTAAAGTTTGAATAGACTGGATAGTAAAGGATGATCCTCTCCTCTATTCCTTGTTGAAAGGCCCTTTTCATCAGAGGAAAAGAGAGAAGTGAATGGAAATTGTTGCCTTAGCAACATAGAAATTGGTATAAAATAAAATGCTTGAAAATAATGTGGATAAATAATACTTTTATTGTTAATAATATTTTCCCCACAAGTTTTAAATGTTTCTGATTTTGATGAATTTTCAAACGTAACTATATTGCTAAAATTTATTGTTTTTGAAATCAATAATAACAAAACATAATTGGATACAACTATTAAAAATCTTAGAAATAAATGGGAAGAAATAAAATGTGTCAAAATATTTAAAGTCCTTAAGGTTAATCACATTTAATAATTACAAGGAAGATTATGCTTTCAAATAATTTATTACGAAAATTGTTATTAGTTTTTGAATGAATTGTTTTCAATCCATTTGCCTGAAGCTTATTTCTGTTATCTCTATGGGTGGGTATGAATAGAAATTTCTAGACTATTTCAAGGAAAATGTCACTGTCTTATTCAGGAAGTTTGTGCTGGTAAGGGACAGGTTTCTGAGTATGATACTTACGCCGCTGCCTTACAGAAGGAACATTTATTGCCATATGTCTGGCCATCAGAGCCACAGTGGGGATTAGATTCCCGAGTGCAGTAGACCTTGGGATCCCCAAACTCAGCACAGTCAACCTACCAAAGTAAGCACAGCAGTGACATGGACATTAGTGCATTCTGTTTAAGGGACTGTTCCACATGATAGAAGCTTTAGACAGCAAACTTAAAATTATGTGAGAGAGAGATACAGCATATCCTAAACAATGTATATATACTTTAACAGCTAATAGCTCAATTTTGAAATTGAAATTCAGTTTAATAAACACTGCCTTTATAATTATTCAAAGTATATATATACTTTTTTGTATACACATACCCTATATATGTATATAAATATTTCTGTTATATAAAAATATATAAATATTCATTTACATAAAGTCATATTAATATATAAATATTTTATATATTAATATGAGAGTATATGTATATAAATAAGTTTTTATAAAAGTATATATGTGTGTATTATACACACATGCACACACATATATATATATTTGTAATGTAAAGCTTCCTGAAATAGAAAATTACCTTCTTTGTCTCTTTATCTAGAATGTATTAAACATAACTGAGACTTTTTCTTTGAGATACAAGATACTCACTTCTGTAGTCACATTATTCAGAAGTGAGTTGATTGAGTTAATGATGTAAGGCAGTTACTTACTCCTTAAAAATGTAAGAAGTAAGGCAAACGCCGTTGGTGTGACTTTCTGTTCCAATACTAAATTTTCCAATTGAGAGTGGTTTTGTGTCTTTAGGTGACACATTTTTTTACTGTATTAAACTAACTCTAATAGCACTCCTATTTTGTTATAAAGATATGGTTGATCATTGTAAAGAGATTTCAAATGCTATGTGATGGCTTGTTAGTTTTTTTTTGTGGCTGCTACATCCATTTATTCTCTTAAAACAACATTTTAATGTCTCATATTAACTTACTCTGTCTCAGAGTCTATGTATTTGAATATTTGTGACTAAGTTGCTCTACTTAGGATTCTGAGGTTGCATCCAGCCTTGGTGAGAACATGTGCCATGATAATTAATGATTATTTTCATGGGCTCTGAGGAAGGAATGGTAGTAGCACCTATGCTACTAATATATGTCTTCAGTTATGGTGGTCTCTCAAAAATAGCATGGAGTTTTAAAATTCTTTTCAATTCAATGTCAATTGAATCAATATTTTGTATGCAAAAGACATTTGAGCCATTCTATTCCAAGGTATAGGTAATACACAATAGGTAGAATCAAACTTTTCCAAATATCAACTGTGTGAAATGAAGTGCCCTTTAACATGAATGGAGGAACTATACTTTACCCCTCTGCTAGTTCCATTAGTAATATCTTATGTTTATCTATTGCCTCACAATATTTAAACCATATAAATTAACTCAGCTGAGATAACTCTGAGATGCAAATTATATTAAGCAGTTTACAGATGTGAATATTGATCCTCTGGATAATTAAGTAGCTTCCCAATGCCACACAACCAGGAAGCATTAAAAACCAGTGCTTGAACATATTCCTTCTCATTGCTGATTCCAACTATCTATTATAGTTGATTTCCAACATAGCCTCATTTAGAGAAATAAAGACCAAGTTCATGATGTACTCTTGACCCCACTTACAGTCAGGGCAAGTAAGCTTTATTGAAATGCCTTATTAAATAAGTATGTGGGCATAAATAAGAGGAATCATATCTTTAAGATATTAGCAAACTGTTTTCTATATGTATAAAAACCTAAGCAAGCAGCTGACTGGCCAGTGGCTATGATGCACACTGACCACCAGGGGGCAGATGCTCAATGCAGGAGCTGCTGAGCTGATGAGCTGCAGTGACTTGGCAGCTGCAGTTCTCAGGAGACACACCTGGAACTAGAGAGGAGGAAGACTGATTCCAGGGTGTGTCACCCGAGAACTGCCCTCTCACAATCTGGGACCCTTCCAGGAATATTGGAGAGCCAGTTTTGGCCTGATCCCCACAGGCCAGGCAGAGGGACCCCACCAGTGCATGAATTTGCGCACCGGTCCTAGTATACTGATAACACTTTCTAAAGGTTTGCATGGGGAAAAACGTAGCAAAAGAGTCACATAGTTGAATTGCAAAATATCACATATATCAGATTTAAGACAACTGAGACTATTAAACACACATTTTTAAATGAAATTTCACATTTTGTACTATTGAGGCTGGGTGGGATGATGCTTATCAGAGATCTTAGAGTTGGTTGGAAGGAAGATGTCCTTTTTATAGTCCTACCTATAGTCCCACTTTTTTCTCACTGCTCTTAAAGATAACTCCATTTTCACATTACTTTTGGGATAGTAACCTTTCCTTTAGGTCCCCAAATAAAAAGTAAGCTGAGAAATCTTCAGGACATGATTAACCATCGGACTTTTTTTTTTCTTTTTAAAAGCTAATTTATTTTGTATTTAAATCATGAATATACACATTTGCAATTGTGTGAGTCAAGAAAAGACGAAACCATAGACTCATCACTGATATTTTCATTTATCCCACCAACAGCCAATGGATAACTTTTGTAAGGCATGGTTCTGGGTGCTGGCGATACAAAAAAAGAGTAAGTTATAATATCTCCCAAAGTTCACCATCTTATTTGCATTAGGAAAGCAGAAAAGAACACAGATAATTACAGCACAACGAGTGATATAATCCACAGGGGGCCAAACAGGGACATTGTGCAAGCTGAGAAAGGGCATCTCAGTCAGGGACATGTGTGTCTCTACAGTCAGATCAGTGAGAAAGGAAACAAAAGTCTCTTACTTTAAAGAGACGCCTTCTCAAGCCATCTTTCCCTGGCATTCGGCCCTCTGATCTTGTGATCCAGGCTCTTTTGTCCTTTAGAAAGCAGATATGAAAGTGGCACTTGGAGGGCATTTACCTTGAGAGCCTCTAGACCCCACCTCTGTACCCAGACCCACTTTCCTTGTTCCACTGCTCCCTGGGAACAGGAGTAGGTAGGGCTAAGAATTTCCATAAATAAAACCAAATCAATCAAATGGTATATGAACAAACTTCCTTAGAATGTAGATACATTTCATGCTTCTAAATTCTCCTGTCCTTCACGGGTCCCTGATGTAGAAAACAACAAGTTTCAGAACTTGTCCTATCACTCGCCATTGGCTGATTGTGTCATCTCAAAGTGCTCACTATTTGCATCTCAATTTTCTTAATCAAAATGTATTTTTAATTAACAGTTGCCAATGCTTCATTCCCACGGTTGTTATAAGAATCAAATGTGGTCATATAAGAGTTGTAGAAAGTCAGCATGGAGTATTTGAAAGAGTCTTGGACGAGGCATGCAGAAAATTAGGCTCATGTTGTAGACCTGCTCTAGCTGTAGCTCTGACCACATTTTGGAAGGAGCTTCAAACAAATGTTCAGGACCTTTCCCGCTTTGATAACGTAAGATTTAGCATGGTTTAAATTAAGTGGTTTAAATTAAGTCCTTCATTCTTCAATTGGATGTGAGAAATAACAACTACTGCCTAAATGATTCTTTTATATCTAAAGGCCTTTCTTCACTCACACTGTGTGAGAAATTTTAGCATGGTGATGGGGACAGAAAAAGACCACTTCTCCGTGCCGAAACCACTTTGGCTCAGTGGATAGAGCATTGATCTGCAGACTAAAAGGTACCAGATTCGATTCTGGTCAGGGGCATGTACCTTGGTTGCAGGCACATCTCCAGTAGGGGGCATACAAGAGGCAGCTGATCGATGTCTCTCTCTCATCGATGTTTCTAACTCTCTACCCTTCTCCCTTCCTCTCTGTAAAAATATATTAAAAAGAAAAGAAAAAGGCCACTCTCCGAGAGTCCTGGACATTGGGAAAGGTAAAGAATGACTTGCAGAGCCAGTCAGAAATCGTTTCTGTGAGGCACTCAATGAGGCAGGACGACATCAGAATATGTAATAGGACTAGAAAGAGCCCACAGTTCTCAACTTAGGGAGAAGCAGGCTAAGAATGGCATACCTTTCCTCTGTCTAAATTTCCTGTCCTCTTTTATTTTTTTTTATTTTGGTCTCCTTTAAATAGAACACAGACAATTAGTTTTTTAGTGGACATAAAAAGCAGACCTAGACCAAGGATGATTGGATTATCTTTCCTCCTTAAAGTTTCCTCCAAGAGACCCAGGACAGCCAAAAATCCCCTGAATTTATTTAAAATGCCCAATGCTCTAAAATGTTAGGGGACTGTACTGTTAGAAGGTATTAGACTGAACAGGGTTTGAATTTTGCTTCTTACTCTTACTACCTACATTACCTCATGCAAATAGTTGACTACTCTGAGTTAAAAATGTCTTTATGTTTAACTGGAGGCCAGCAATACCTATCTTCTAGGGTTCTTGTAAATGATTAGTCCTTTGAAAAACACTTTAAAAGCTTCAAATATCATGTGGAGGATTGATATTATGAGCACTACCAATGTACATTGTTTCACATTCTAGAATTTTTGGAGCCCATTACTTCTTACCCTACTTAATGAGGAATTTTGTTTTGTTTTAGTGTTTTTTAGGTCATTGTTGGCTTTAACAAGAGCCTCCACTTATTTTCTTAGTCCAGCTTCCTTGGGCTATTTCTAGGTACTTGGGTGCCAAAGTTTAGTGTTGGCCTGACCCCTTGTGGCTCTTCAAAGAATTGTATCTTCAAAAATATTCTGAAACACAGGGACACTTTTAGTACCCAGAATAGTCATCTAATGGAAACTATAAAATCATTTAACTTCACTGGAAAATAAGATTATATGATCACAAAAATTAACTGAGAAGTCAGGGTCATTGATATTTTAGTCTAGTATTTCAGTTCCAAAAATACAGCCAATGAAAATTTGCAAACACACACACACCTCTAGGGTATAGGACTTCATCTGTTCTTCCCTTTACTACTACCCATGTGGTTACATCAGCTCCTTTTTAATCACATCAGTTTTCTAAACCCCTTCATGACTTGGCCTCTACTTCCCCTGCTTTTATACCTTGCCCATACTACCAAAATGGCTCTACAAAATGATTCATGATTTTTTATGATATGTTATTCCTTTTTGAAACACCTGATTTCTGTAATATGTCTATTTTCTGACTCTCCAACTATTTCCTTTCTCTTCTTTTTATCATTTTTTATTTTCTTCCTGACTATTCACTATGTTCATTTTCAAGAAAATTTTATATACTTGATTTTCCCTCTCTAAGAGCATATATATTCCTAGGTGATACTAATGAGATTTAGGTGTTGTTGTTTTTTCTTGAATCTTCATCAAAATTTCAAATTCTAATTCCTGTTATTAGAAACATACAGGACAAACTTTAGATAATAATTTAATTCACAATTAATGCTCATTTACATATAGTGAGTGATTTTAAAAGTCTCCTTTTACAAATCTATAAATTAGATTATTAACTATAATCTACATCAGATGCTTCAGCAGGAGGGGACTTCTTGGCATGAACAGACTGAGTTAAGTGTGGGAGGAAATCTTTCTTCCTTTTGTCTTAGCAGAATCAGAATTGAAACTAACCTGCTCCTGAGGTTAGTTTCAACTGTTTCTGCCTATCATTTGGATTGTCACCATCCTTCCAGCCATACAAAAGAGAAATGGTAGTCTTGATGTCACCTGAAAGCTGGCACCTTCCTTTCCCTGTCTACTTGAGCAGAAAAGAGACAGTGGTCTTAGCAAGGCAGGTTTGGTTCGTATTGATTCAGATAGCTAAGGTCAGATGGGGCTTGAGAGATCATTGAATCTAAATCTTTATTTTAGAGATGTGTAAACAAAGGCAATGACAAGAGAGGAGACATCTCTTAGATCACACAGGCAGTAAATATTCAAATTAGATCTCATGTATATAGTTTCTAAGATGTTTGAGCAAAATCAGCACTCTACACAACTGGATAATTATGTAGAATGCAGATTGAAAATGTCGCCATCTGTGATTATTCTTTAGTAAGTCTGGCATGATGCTGGGGATCTGTATATTTAGAAAACATTTCCAGCGATTCAAAAGCAAGTCCACTATGAGACTTAGGCCTATCCAAAGGAATACAATCAGTAAATAGTAGATTTTAAGTGAACTTTAGGAAACACTGAAAATCTGGGAAACATAAAATATCCTGGAGATCAAAACCTAAATAAGGGGAGAGACTTGAGTGTTAATGAGAAAACTAGGATAAAATTTCATATATTTTCAATCTGTATGTAATGCTTTTATATTTTACTATTTAGTCAGATACAAAATGGGTTGGTTGTATTGTTTTACTGTGTATGTTTAAACATAATAAGAAACCAATTTTAAGGTATACAACTTTATATACAAGTACAAAAACGTGTATGTATGTGTCACACACACAAGTGCACACGAACATACATGGAGAGTTAACTGTACACCATCATTCATTGAAAGATGCATTTCAATTTCTGAGAGTTTAAAATTGGAAGAAAAAGTCTTACGCAATATACTAGAGTTGGAAGAGGTTTTCAACTCTTGCCAACTTGAACCAGTTGGCAATAATATCTGGAAACTTTTAATGTCAAAGTCTAACAAAAACAATTACCAAGGTCAAGTAGAAAGGTTCTTTCTGTATGGACACAGGAGTAGGATTAGCTGGAGCAAATGCCACCTGTTTGTGTTTTTCTGATATTTAGAGCAAAGCAATCTGAGGAAAAGTTGATGGATTAATTTGGAAAAAAATAGCAACCAGACAATGAAGATAATTTGTACTTATCAACTTTTAACCCAAATTGTACTTACATTTAAGTGAAACAGTCTATGTATACTCAATTAAAGAGCAGTAAACAACCTTTGTAATAAGCAACCTTTTTTTTCACTTTTAGTGGCCTTATTTCTGCAAAGGAAAGAATAACCTCTGACCTAAATCCTTCAGAAGCTGTTAATTATTAATCAACAACTATTCCTTTTACTAAATACTTCCACATAGTTTATACAATTCTGTGAGGTGAATAAGATTATCCTCCTTTTTTACAGTTGTGAAAATTGCAGCTCAGAAAACCTGAGTTACTTGCCTAAGATCTCACAGTGAAAGCAGAGATAGATTATGAGTGTTATCATAGACTCATCCTGTTTTCATTTATAGTTTCTTTCCTTTAACAAAACCTGAGAATGGGTATTTAGGCTCTTTTAGCTCCTAGAGAAATTGTAGTTAAAAATGTATTACTTCCACTGATTTCTGCATTTGGCCTGCTGGTTCAATCTTTTTGCACTTTTACCTACAGACAGAACTCTCTGTGCACTGGGAATACCAACTAAGCACCACCCAGGTCTGAAGAATAGATAAAAACATGCACTGACCTTTTCTCCTTGACTGAAGACACCTGGAAAAAAAACAAAACACAAAAGTCTGAACACTGTAATTTCTGAATGTGTAAAAAGTGGGATTTGCAAAATTGGGAAATCCTTAAGCCTGGAATGATACTTATTCTTGGATCTTGGTCATCTCAACAAGTCATGGCATGATTGTTTGATTTTTTTATACCTGTTCTCAGGGAGCATAGACACTTGAGAAGTGATGAAAGGGTATGGACAAGAATGAGAGCAGATTTCTTAGACGTTGGGGAGGGGAAGTGAAAGAAAATTGTTTCAGAATCTGGAGATTAATGTTAGAGTTCTGGCCCAGTTACTAATCCACTGTGGAAATGACCTCATCTCTGGTCTTTGGAGAATTTGGGTTGGAAAGTCTCCTCTAACTTTGACATTTCCAGGTTCATTGCATTGCCTATAGGCAGTTCAGGAAGAGATTAACTTTATTTGTTTTTTGAGATCAAAATTGCTTTTCTGTCCTGTCCTCTATACTCAGCTTGAGAGACTTGGCCTCAATATAGACTGGCAAGGACAAACTCATTTATTTTGCTACATCTCTCTAAATTCCTAAAAGAGGAAATAATCTATAACTACAGTCTTGATTCTCTTCCCCCCCCCCCCCCGCTCTATCTTTATAGCTATGAGTGTGATTTTGGGTTGTGGCTGATTAGCTAACTGGTTTTAAATACTGAAATAATAAAAATGTCAGGTGAGGTTCTAAATTGAGCTGAATTATGGTCATTTCTGGGGAACTCCTAATGCTAGTGATACCTGGCATGTTTAGCCAAAAGCCTCCTAGATATCAGAAAGTATGAGTGTCAAACTTGAAAGAGTTCAACTGGAAATACCTTCAAGCACATTCTCTATTAATGGAGATGAGGAGAGAACAAGGCTTTTAATTTTGAAACAATCTACTGTAGTGAGTACCAACCATATTGCAGCAGTGTTATTAAAACTATAGATTTTTAAGACAAGCACTTGAAAATTTCATTATATAAGACTAAATAGGGCCTGGAAGCTTACATTTTGGTAACCACTGAAGTAAGTTTTATGACCCAGGAAAACTCATTATTATAATTCCCAGCCATTTCTTCACTGTACAAATCTTTGATCAGAAGAGGAGAGATTTTGCCACTTTGTCTTTTTATATGTAGAACTACCAAGGCAGAAGGACGATTAACATCAGCAACACCTGAGTTCAATACAGTGGTCATATTATTGAAGTTTACTAATGTCAATATTAATAGACACTTGTTAAACTCTTAGTAGATCCCATCCACTATGTAAAGCACTTTACATGCATTTTCTCATTTAATTCCACACACAGGGATATTCCTTTTATAGCTGTATTTTACAGATTGAAGAAAATACTCTTAAAGGTCACACAGCATAAAATGAAAATGCTAGGACTGAAACTCAACATTAAGACTCTTAAGCATTGGCCTTCCCAAATATAGATTTATCTATGAAGGACCATGTTTTGGTAAATTGAATGTCTTGGTGCACAAGATCCAATGAAAAGATCATAAAGAGAAGCTATGAGGATATAAATTAATTTCTGAGAGCATGTTATCCAGCAACTTTTTATATAGTCACATCTATTTTATGTTATCTCAGCAAGTGACAGAAACATCATTTCAGGTTAGTTAGCCTTATTAGTCAAATTTATTCTATAAGATAACAGAAATCCTTTAACTTTTTTTCATATTCCTAAATGTATTTTTTCATTTAAATATAACAAGTTTCCAGTGAATAATGACTTCTTTATCTATTCAATCTCAGTGAAAAACCTCTGATAACCCCCCAATTCAATGATTTTTGTCACAGAAAATGATAGACCAGACATGTAAGGCCCCAGGATCCAGTCTCATTTCTAGAATTCTATAAATGAGAGAATATCTCAGAAAGCTGAGCTGTCTTCAGTTCCTACAGTCATAAATGGAAGACATAGGTCTAGAGACTCTAGTGTGTTCTTTGTCTATTACAACATCATTGGGTGGGAAAATAAAGAAGTTAGGAAAGAGATACAGTGTTCTGTTCATTCATATGGCCTTATACTAAAAAACATTAGATAAAAGTATAGCTGTCCTTTGAACAATCCAAATTGATATAGAATATGTGACTATTGCTCATTAAGGTGCCCAAAGATATTCCCCTTCTTAAACAATTGTTGAATTCCCCAACAACATATATGTTCCAGTATTCTAAGATTGCATATCTTTTCTGGATGATTTTTCTAATTGAGTTTCCTTTTCCCCTTTATTTTAATTTTGATTGAGTTCCAATTACTGTATAAGAATAATGAGTACAGAGAAGCTTTTCTTTGTCTTAGAAGGGAATATTTAAATATTTAAATAAATATTTACAACAACTAGCCACCCTACCAGACTAGTTTTGTGGAACAAGCATAAACTGTAATGTCTAGAAGACCTGATCAAATTCCAAATTCTTATTTAGGCAATTTTCTTATTTTTTGTGCCACAATTTCCTTATATGTAGAATATAGATAAGAATAGATTGCTATGTGTATTGGATATAATGCATAAAAGCTCTTAGTATATGCTTAGAATATAGTATATGCTAAATAAATGAAAGTTTTTTATCATTATTACTATTACCATTTTCGTCATTATAATCACTATTGTTATTATGGTATTCTCTCAGAGTTGGTCTTTTATATCAAATTGTTAGAATTTAGAATATGGTGGGCAAATATACTTGTCATGTCTAGTTCAGCATAAGTATTGGATTTTAATTTTAAAGAAAAAACTCACCTGAGAAAAAGCAGAAAAGAGCCAGAGAGAGGAGCAGAAAGACACCTGATATTTTCATGGTGCCAGTTAGCTCACTCAGATCCAGGCTGCTTTGTTCAACTCAGGTTCTCTGTCAAGACACTTCTCAGAGCACTAAAACACACACACTTGGACATATATATAGAGAGACATGAGAGGGAGTTGGGATCTCCACCTTCTTTATAAAGTCACCTTCTAAAACCATATGCAGTCCTGTACATTTAGACATTTTTTTATGACCTATCCCCGATGTAAAAAAATGCTTCATCATTTCCATCAATCTTAAAATTAGGATAATTATGTGAGTCGTACCTTAGATCTTATTAATACAGGATGTCATTTTCCACAGGTAAACTATATTTCCCTAGCAACCAATACATCCTCCCTGCTCTTCCCTCTATAGTTTAACTACATTAAAGGGATGAGTCACTGGTGGAGCCACATTTGATGTTATGTCTCTTTTAGACAGGCCCTACATGTCTGTGGTCCAGGTGAGTAAGCGCAGAGGAATGGAGTCTGGGGTGTAACTAGGATTTTCAGAGTCCACATCACCCACGATGTACCTAAAGAAGACAGGTATTCTACATTGCCATCAGAACCACATCAATAAAATCATTTTCTGAGCAGAAATCAGCCTGATAATTCTTAAAAATATGATTGTAGTCAAATGGCAATGATTTTCCATATTTTAGTCAAAATGAACAAAGGAGGCAATGTTTATTTTTTCTAATTTGTAAAAGGTAAATTATTAATTTGTAAAAGTTACTAAATTGAGGAATATTTAATATTTTCCCTTTTCCTGCAAAGTAAAGAAGTGGTTATAATAGAACTCATTATGTTTTAACTCCTTTAAAATATGATTTTCTACAAGTTAGATTAATTCCATTAACTATCATGGCCAATTTAATTGCAGACAGAGCAAAGGATGGATACCATAGATTTCTTGGGGGGAACCAAAATAAATACAGAATGGTTATAGTGATAATGACAAGATCTGTTTCGAATCATAATTAACTACTTAAAATATCCTGAAAAAAAAGTATAATAATTTAAAATATGGGAAGAATATGAAAAATGTGCCCAATTCAAATTCAAGTGATTATTGCAATGTTGTATGAATAACTCAGCAATTATAGATTTAAGTACTTGTTTTCCTTTTAAATTAGTCACTTTGATAAAATATATACATAGTGTAGAGATTGTTTCCTTTTCTTCAGGACATTTGTTTTCTTTCGGGAAAGTACATTTTTTTTTCCTCAGCAGAAATATTTATTTCATAGTTTTGCAGCTATTAATTCAATGCCTGGATAGACATCAAGCACTTGCAATTTAGAATATGTCCTTGTAATTCCAGTATTTTATTTATTTATTTATTATTAATGTGTTACATGTATAGTATATATCTTCCCAATGCCTCCCCCTCCCAGGCATACCCTAATCCCCCAGTGTCTTGTGTTCATTGGTTATGCTTCTCTGCATGCATACAAGTCCTTTGGTTGATCTCTTATCTACCTCCCCTCTCCCCAACCTTTCTGCTGTAATTTGACATTCCGTTTGATGCTTTACTGCCTCTGTATCTATCTTTTTGTTCATCAGTTTATAATGTTCTTTATTATCCACTCTTAGGAATATATCCTAAGGAACTAGAAACACCAATTAGAAAGGATTTATCCACCCCTATGTTCATAGCAGCACAATTTACAATAGCTACAATTTGGAAACAGCCTAGGTGCCTGTCAGCAGATGAGTGGATCAGAAAACTATGGCATATCTAAACAATGGAATTCTATGCTGCCATAAAAAAGAAGGAATTGTTACCATTTGCAGCAACCTGGATGGAGGAACTGGAGAGCCTTATGCCAAGTGAAATAAGCCAATCAATGAAGGAGAAACACCACATGGAAAGTACCGTACATATTTTTTAAGTAGTTAATTTTATTTATCTCAAAATTTAAAATTAAATTTCTGTCTTTGAGGAAGGGAAATCTATTTTATTTTACAATAAAAAAGATATTACTGTTTAATAAAAAGTGAAGCATGATTGTGATAAAAATAAGATATTGCTTCTCTGACATATTTAAAGGACCTGAACTTAAAGGGAAGAGAAAAAAGGAATAAAGTCAGGAAAGAGTGGAAAGGAATAAGAGAGAATCAACTATTGTGCTTAGCAACTATTAAGTGTTTTCATTCTAAGGCAGTGTGATGACATACACACATACACATACACTCACTTATAGGTAACCTTAAAGTCCTACATAAAATTATAGGTCAGATGTTAAACACTAAAAATTTCAAAAACAACAATGAACAACCTAAAAAACAAATTGTTTTGAAATTTTTTATAAACATTTTATGGGAGTAGTAATCTGGGAATATTTAGAAAACAGAGAATAATTGGGAAATTGTTTAAGAAAAGCTATGGAATTTTCATGTAACACTTTTGTCTACTTGACATGATCTTTAATTATTTTGGCCTTGTTGAATGAGATAAGATAAAGAGCCTGGCTCAGAAATTTGACATATACTATAGGCTTGGCTGTAGGTATTGCTGCTTTCCTCCTCCCCACTCCCACTCCCAATGCTTTCTCATCCCTTTGTATTCTCCCTGTCCTTCCCCTTCTTGATTAGAATATTTGGGACCAGACTAAGCATAGCCCCATGTCCCAAAATGGCAACAAATTCAAAAGACTTAAAAAACAGTAACCATGGCATTCCATCAGAATGGTGGTTTCTTCTTCTCCTGTCATTTTTGGTAGTTACTTTGCATCCTTTGTTCTAGACTCTCAAAATCACTGCCTAAATATTATTCATCTTCCATGCTATCCTTCCCTACCTCCCCATTTTCCAAGAGCTTTTCTTCAACAGGTATTTTTGATAGAATTATTCTAATCTATTTTTATTTTTGAATGGTTTCAATTATTTTTTATTTTTTTAGACACCCTTCCCTTTATAATAAAGCTTAGGAAAATGAAAGATGAAGTAAATATTGAATCTGGGTGGGTATTGGGGAGAGAATATTATATCACAAGAATATATATTTTATGAAGACTGGTATTTTGAACAGTAGTTTTTGTTAGGTTTCTGAGCCCATGTGAAAGATAGGTGTGTGTTTTTCTTTCTTTTTATAAAAAAATAAGATATAGCTAAGAAACCCATAGGAATCACTCCTTAAATAAGAAGCTGAGATCATAGGAGATTACTGAGAAGTTACAGGCAATATTGACCACTATTAAAGTTGTGTATAATTCTAGTCTTTGGGCTACAGAGTAAGTAGATGAGAGTATTTTTAATTTTGTTTTCTGTAGCACTCTGACAGGAAAATAGAAAAAGATTTAATAATCATAATATTTAAAGTTAAGTTTCAATGAATTAAATCATTAAAAAAAGAAGAAAATAAAAATAAAAAGGGTATGGGAGAAAGCAGTGAAAGTCAAGCCATTTTATAGACAGTAGAATAGTCTCAGCATTCATGTAGTTAATTTCCAAAAATTATCTATGCACAATTTCTTTTATGTAATTAAAGACAAAAAACACTGTGATATTATATTTTTCAAGTGTAGTTTATCATATAAACCCAATACATTTACTCACAAACATTATTCGGAGTCAAATACACACAATTATCTACATTTAAAAAAAGTAATTCTGATTCTATAACTTTTGTGACATAAGAGATTTTTTAACACAGTTGAGAGATTTTTAAGGGTGCTTTTTGATTCTATAATTTTTGCTACTGGTTGTACAACATCATTTTGCCTATTGAGGTGCAGTTTTATTGCTTTTAGAAAGCTTGGGTCTGGGCCCAGGGGCAAACACATACCTGTTAATATGTTTTAACATTTCGTGCATTCATATAAATACCCCCAATATTGTTCATATGTAGTATGGTGTGTTATTTTGAAATATCAGTTCTCAAACACGGATGTCCTTATCTCTAAGCCCTTGAGCGCTGCTGCTATTTAGCACAGGTCATGGGGTAGAGAGGTGTGTTTTTAAAAAAAGAACAGGCACCACCTTAGTCAAGGAAGTCACTGTTCAGCATTAAATTATGAAATGGCTTTTTAAATTTTGTTAACATTACTAGCCATACAATAGACTAAAATCAAGAATTTTGCATTTAGTTACAAGGCGAAAATCAAACTAAGCTATAATATAGAGTTTGCTACATAAAACTTTTGAAAGTTAACTGATGCTACAATATAGTATTAAGAATATTTGTGTTTCATTTAAATATTTCTCTCTTCCCAATTTTCTCTCTTTTTAAATTCATTATTAAGGCTGAATTTTGTATATCTGCTTTTATATTAAGCCTCCTCAAATATCTTATGTCAAAGCTTAGCATTAATTTGAATAAGATCCCAGGAAAGATCATTATAGTATAGATTTAGAAACAATTATGAAAACATTACAGGCCTGATGCATGAAATTCATGCCCTAGAGGGTGGTCCTTCAGCTCAACCTGTGCCTCTCACAGTCTGGGAGCCCTTGGGGGATGCCTGACTGACTGATGTCCTAAGCTGGTAGTCGCACATCCTTAGCACTGCCACAGAGGCAGGAGAGGCTCACACCACCTCCGCTGCACTCTCTAGCTGTGAGCCCAGCTTCTGGCTAAGCAGCACTCCCCCTGTGGGAGCACATTGACCACCAGGGGGCAGTTCCTGCATTGAGTGTCTTCCCCCTGGTGGTAAATGTGCATCATAGCAACCAGTTGTTCTTCTGTTTGGTCTATTTGCATATTAGCCTTTTATTATATAGGGTGCCATTATATTTAAGTGTCAAAAATTTAAAAAACGTCAGAGTAACTTTTCTTTTTTGACAAGATCACTACATTGGTAGGTCTAAGGTATATAGTAGATGTAATGGATTAAAACATCAGGGAGGCATTAGATAAAGTTTCTCATTCTTTAATTGTGAAAGGATCAAAATGATGAGTAGATGACTGTAACTGGTTGAACAACTGTACAAAAAGCCGCTGATGGATGAATTAACATGACCAGAAGAAACAGAATATTGTCCCAGTCAGTAATTTTGTAAGTTATTTAGATGAAGATACAGAAAGCATGGTTTAAATACAAAGTCACATCTCTGTTATTCTCTCCTTTTGTGGTTCATTTTCTTTCTTTACATAGAGAGTGTTTCATCTTGTTAAATTTTGCCAGTCATCATGCCCAAAATGCAGAAATCTTTTGACTCCTGTCATGAATTCCCACCTTCAAGACTGCATCAAATCTGTCAATAAAGTATTTAAGAAAACATGGCTTGGAAGAAACCAAGATGGTGACATAGGTGAATATCTAAACTGCTGCCTCACACAACAATTTCAAAACTACAGCTAAAAGACCGAATGGACATCATCCAGAACCACAGGAAAGCTGGCTGAGTGGAAACTCTACAACTAGAAAGAAAGAGAGGGGCTCACAGAGACTCAGAGGACCTGCAAAAAGCTGAGGTCCTGAGACACACACATAGAGAAGATGGGAGGTGGAGTGCCTGGCAACTTCTAGCTGAAAGGACATGAAAACTCCCATCTGCTCTGAACCCCAGTTCTGACTGCACTGAACCCCAATTCGGGGTGAGACTCATATGGGGGGAGTCTGGGCTGTCATGAAAAGGGAGGAGTGCACAGAAACTTAGGAGAGCTGCAAAAGTCAGAGGTCTGGACGAGCGGGAGTGCACACACAGAGGGATGACTGCTGATTGTGCCACTAGCTTTCTCTAGTGGGAGGAAGACAAAACCTCCCAATTGCACTAAAATCCACTTCCGACTGCATTGAACCCCACTTTCGGTTGAGACACTGGGGACGCAGACTCATACGGGTCCCCGAAGTACACAGAAACTCAGGTGGGGCATGGAAAGCAGAGGTCTGGAGGTGCCTGAGTGCGAGTTCTACACAGAGAGGGCTGCAGAGATTACCTACAGACACTGAGACCAGGGGCTGTGTAGGACAGGGCTGACTGGAAGCCAAGGATGCCTGCTCATCCCTGAGACTCCATCCCATCCAAGCTGAACACAGAGGGTTTTGAAATTTTGCAAGTCTTGTATCATAAGGCTGACTCCAGCACAGAAGTTCTCCTGGCGTAGACACAGCCGATCCTCACAACTATTTGGCTTGGAGGTCAATTCTCCCCATTGATACCAACAACAATCAAGACTTAACTACAACAAGGCTCTACACACAGTTCATAAAGAAGTAAACCAAGAGATTCCACCTCAGGTAACTGGGGAGGCAGAGCTACTGGGCTGTTTAGGACATCTAGCACACCAAGCTACTATATCAACTCAGGGAAACAGTGAATATGTGGAGACAAAGGAACAAATCACAAATGAAAGAAATGGAGGAAAACAAACCACTGGATATAGAGTTCAAAACCACGGTTATAAGGTTTTTCAAGAATTTCCTAGAAAAGATGGATAAATTTAGTGAGACTCAAGAGGAGATGAAAAAGAACCAAGGACCAACTAGAAATTAAAGATACCCTGACTGAAATAAAAAATATTATACAGAAACCTAGCAGCAGACTAGAGGAATGCAAGAATCAAGTCAAAGATTTGAAATACAAAGAAGCAGAAAATAGTCCACTGGAAAAGAAAAGAAAAAAGAATCCAAAAATGTGAAGATAGTGTAAGGAGCCTCTGGGACAATTTCAAGTGTACCAACATCAAAATTATGGGGGTGCCAGAAGAAGAGAGAGAGCAAGATACTGAAAACCTATGTGAAAACCCACAACTGGTGAAAAAAATAGACTTAAAGTACACAGAACCCCAAACAAAAGGAATTCAAAGAGCACCACATCAAGACACATCATAATTAAAATACCAAGAGCAAAAGACAAAGAGAAAATATTAAAAGCAGTAAGAGAAAAACAGTTAATTATCTACAAGGGAGCACCCATACGACTGTCAGCTGATTTCTCAACAGAAACTATGCAGGCCAGACGGGAGTGGCAAGAAATATTCAACGTGATGAACAGCAAGAACCTACAACCAAGAATACTCTATCGAGCAAAGCTATCATTCAGAATTGAAGGGCAGATAAAGAGCTTCACGGATAAGAAAAACCTAAAGGAGTGCATCACCACCAAACCAGTATTATATGAAATGCTGAAAGGTACTCTTTAAAAAGAGGAAGAAGAAGAAAAAGGTAAACATAAAAATGATGAACAACAAATACATAACTATCAACAAGTGAATCTAAAAATCAAGTGAATTAAAAATCTGATGAACAGAATAAACTGGTGAGTATAATAGAATCAGGGGCACAGAAAGGGCGTGGAGTAAGGGGGAAAGGAGTAAGTGGGGTGCAGGGAGAGACTGGACAAAAGCCGTACACCTATGGATGAGGACAATGAAGGGGGGGGCGCTGGATAAAGGCATAGGGTGTAGTGGGAGCCGGGTGGAGGATAGCTAAGGGGGTGGGAGAGGAACAATTGCAATAACCTGAACAATAACGATTTATCAAATAAAAAATATACATGGCTTGTGTTTATTCCTATGATTATTTGTCTCTCTCTTAACAGAACTTATCTATGGAGGTTGGTACTGAATTGCTATATTTATTTACTGATTGATTTTTTTTTATCTACAACATCTATAATAATAAAAGCATAATATGCTAATTAGACTGGACATCCTTCCAGATGAAGCCGGGGCTGTGAGAGAAGCCCAGGTCTCGGGTGCCAGAGGGAACCAGTGCCGGCGCCAGGGGAAGGAAAGCCTACTCTTGCACGAATTTTGAGTGTCAGGCCTCTAGTGAGATTATAATGATCTTGAAAGCAAGACAGGGGGTTACCTTTTTTTTTTCTTCTTTTAAATTCTCCTACTGATTTCCCTGGGCTGAACCCATGGAAATAAAATATTTTTTGAATGAAAAAATGCAAACTGTTTTTAAATGTATTTACATTTTTTAACCTGTTAACTTTTTGGTCATATCTAAACTGCCTCCTAATTTTTTTTGCGACTCTCTGAATGTCGAGGTCCTTCAGTGGTTTCAGTAAGTTTGTTTGGCTTTGCTTCCTTTGTGTTCTCACATTGATTTGCATATGTCTTAATTATAGTCCTCACATCATTGTGTTATCTCTGAACTCATGGAGCTCACATGTTAGCAAGTCAGATATATATAATATGTCACCTGTAATGTAATACCATTCCAGAAAATTTATCTTTCCAAAGTTCTGTGAGTGCATAAATATTCATCTTGTGCTAGGTGGTGTCATCAGAGGTTTCATTAAAAAAAAAAAAAGATACACTTGCACAAGGTGAGTTTTGAAAGATAAATTAAAGTTCAGTATGTGTGAAAAATGTTGATTAGATGGACATCAAATGGCTCAGTGGGCTGGAGCATAGGATGTGTGGTAAGGATGGCTTAAAAGGAGACCAAAAACAGGCCAGGACCAAATAGGTCCTGAAACATCGTGCTGTTCACAGAGTGTACAGTGGCCCGAGGTGATGTGAATCAGACAGCAATAAAAATTCTTGCTGGCACACTGACTTTCGCTGCCATCCTAAATTGAAACATATATTCACACCCTCCAAATGGGATGGGAAAGAAACTAGGGTGAAGTGTACTTTGGTAAGAAGGAAATAGTTTCAGTCCAACTAAATGTCTGGCGTTGCCTATTCCCTTTGAAGTTTAATTATAACCATCAACGGAAGCCTTTTAAATGTTTGCGAACATACTCTACAATATGAGGGAAAAGTTGGCCAAAGTATTTTAAAATCACAAGGAAGCAGTATTGCCCAGATCAGGTGATTTACTAGTAGTCCCGACAAGTCATTATTACATTTGGCCTAAACTCTGGGGAAAGCCTCTGAAAGAATTTTTATTTCTACATACAACATTATTTCAGGTATACAAATCTCGCCTGAGCCTCTCCACTCTGGTCTGGACACGCTTCCCCAAGGGAGAAAATAATTGGGAGTGCCTCTCCATTGCCTAACAAAGCTTATCCAATGAAATGAACGAGCAATGCTCTTTAGGCTGGACTGGCAATTCTACCCGTGATGGGCTACTGAGGAGAGAGGAAATCTAGAGTGCTCAAAGCTTCATCCCCTGTCCCATCTGCCTAGCAGTAAAGCCACAAAAGGCTGATAGTCATTGTGACTCTGGTTGGTGATTTTCTGGAGCTCCAGCCACCAATCTATCTTGCAATGAGGGCCTCTCCTCCACTCTCAGGGCAATGGAGTCAGCATCAAGATTCCCATACAATTTATGTTTATCTCAGGCCTTGACTTTGATTTCATGTTGATCTCTTATTCTTTATGTTTATAAATGTTTACAATGAAAAAAAAAAAAAGAAATGAACGAGCTTTAGTTTGGGATTCAAGGCTCTTTTGTGATGAGGCATATCTTCTGCCTCAATTCCATCCCCTCATTTTCTTTCCCAACATCAGAGATTCAAACCACTAGAATCCTGAGCTATCTGCATTTTTCTCTTTCTGCACCTTTGCCCATTAATATTTTCTGTGTCTCAAACCTGTTGTTGCTACCTCTGCCCATCAGAATCTGAGTCAGGCCAAGCTAAATAAAGCCTATTCTATAATGTTTTCTATGTTTGACAAAGAAGGAATCATTAATTTCTCTCTCTCTTTTGACTTATAATAAGACAACATTTTATCATTCATGGCATATGTTGATAAATGTGGTATATTATGAAGGTACATCTACCGTATAGAAGTTTTTAATTATTACTTAAAATACAATATCATTTTTGAGGGTAGAGATTTTTTTGACACAGGCCAATATCCCTCATAACCACTGGGGAAAAAAGTAGAAGATAAATAACTAGGTTGGTTGTTATTTTGTACCACTAATTTAAGTTAGGTTTGGCAAGAACAAAAATCTAAACATGTGGCATTGGTTTGGGACTAGGTGGTTGGCAGAAGCTAGAAGGGCCTTAAGGAAATGATTAGCAGAAGTCCTGATGAGTCCCAGGGAGTTGGTGGTAGAGGGCTTAAATAAAAATGAGGAAAAAAATGTTATGGGAAGCTGGCAAAAGGGAGACATCTTACCTCATGATGAAAAGTCAAGCAAAATTGAGGTCTAGACTAACATAAAATATTGGGGGGAAAATGTGATCTAATGACCTGATAGCTTTTGCTAAGGAGACTTCCAGGTTAAATGGTGAATGTATCAACTGATTTCATCATATGATATGGAAAAAGAGAGCTGAACTAACGAAGTAATTAGTCAGTTCTCAAGCAGAATTTAGAGGGGAGAAAAGGACCTAGGACTTTCTGGATTTAAAACCATAATTATTTCTCATTCCCATTCTCTCCCAGAAAAGAAACTTGAGACAAAAATAAAAGCCTGGTTGCTGCCAGTGAACTATCTCAAGGTCAAGATATATCCAAGTAAGGAACTGTCAAACCCTTTTAAACCTCAGATGGTCCCCCTTTTGCAGTAATGGGTGACCTTCCAAGGCTCCTACAGAAATATCTCATAAACTCTCTGTGAGACAATGGAGCCTCTAAATGGCACTACTCTTATAGGAACTGAAGGTTTAGTAGGGCTTCTCTTGAAAAGATTCAAAGTGTGCCTTTTGTCTAACCTTATATAATAAAGAGGTAATAAGAAAATTGACCATCACTCTAACACACAAGATAGCTACAACCATGTGGATACAGGATGGCCACCATAAGATAGCCAGCAGGGGTGGGCAGTTATGGGAAATCAAGCCATCAGGGGAGGGAAGGTGAGAGGGACCAGGCCTGAAAGGGAAGGCAGTTGGGGGTGATCAGGCCTGCAGGGGAGGGAAGTTAGGGGTGACTGGGCCATTAGAGGAGGTCAGTTGGGGGTGACCAGACCTTCAGGAGAGGGAAATTTGGGGTGACCAGGCCAGCAGGGGAGGAAAGTTGGGGGAAACCAGCCCTGCAGGGGATGTTAGTTCAGGGGACCAGGCCTGCAGGGAGAGCAGTTAGGGGTGACAGGCCTGAAAGGGAGGGCATTTAGGGGCAACCAGGCCTAAACTGAGGGCAGTTAGGGGGTCACCAAGCCTGCAGGGGAGGGAAGTTAGGGGTGACCAGGCTTGCAAGGGAGGGAAGTTAGGGGTGACTAGGCAAGCAGGGAAGGGCAGTTGTGGGCAATCAGGTCTGCAGGGGAGTACAGTTAGGGGTGACAAGGCCAGCAGGGGAGGGAAGTTAGGTTGACCAGGCCAGCAGGGAAGGGCAGTTAGGGGCAATTGGGCTGGCAGGGAAGCAGTTAGGCATTGATCAGATTGGCAGGGGAGTGGTTAGGGGGTGATCAGGCTGGCAGGCAGAAGCAGTTAAAGGCAGTCAGGCAGGCAGGCAGGTGAGTGGCTGGGAACCAGCAGTTTTGGATTGTGAGAGGGGTCCCAGATTGGAGAGGGTGCAGGCTGGGCTGAGGGACACACACACACAAACTTGCACAAATTTCATGCACTGGGCCTCTAGCAAAGTATAATGCAAGATGATGCATAGAGCCCAAAACATTTTTTAATAAGTTAAGCAATCCTAGACTGCAAAGGACAGATGGTAAAAAATGAAGAGACTGTGCCTTGTGCAGTTTGATAGAAAACATCCATGTGAAGGAAGACTACTCAGCTGTGAACACAGTCCATATTTTATGGTGGAGATGAAGGGAGGTGACTCCTGGGAATAACCAAAAGAACAGAGGACAAATCCCAAAACAACAGAGAATTACTCCCAGGTAGCAGTGCAGGGTCTTTACCAAAGAAATGGTGACTTATGCTTGGTTATTAGAGAACAATATGTCATACAAAAAGAACATGACAAAAATGAATATAATTCAAGGAACCAAATTATATGTCTTCAGTACTTCACCCTAGTATAAACACAAGGTTAATTATAGCACAGGATTTAAAAACCAGGTGATTTCAAAACAACTGAAATTCAAAAGGAAATGAAGATAGTGGATATATTTAGTAGCTATTTTGATACCCTCATTATACACAACATTTTATCACACTGTTTTACTTATTTGTCTATAGGAGTTCTTCATATACTTCTCATATGAGCCACTTGTTGGATATATGTGTTGGAAATACTTTATCCTAGTTGGTGGCTTACCTTTGACTCTACTAATGATGCATTTTGATGAATTGAAGTTTCAATTTTTATATTGCACATTTTACCATATTTTTATACTTAGTGTTTTTTTGCCATTTTAAGAAATATTTGCATATTCTTAAGTTTATGAAGATATATTTCCTTCCAAAATATGTTTGAATTGACTTTTTTAATATAAATTTAAATTAAAATTAAGATTAATTTACTGAGTGTATATGTAATAGACTCAGCAAAATTTAATAGAGAGAACATCCTTTTGTAATTTCTTTACAGTGCCTTTTGTCATAAATCAAATGACCATATGGTGTGGGTCTGTTTCTGTACTGTAAATTCCATTTCACTGATCTATTTGCCTGTCTTTGCAACAATATGTTTTCTTTCTTATTACTGTTTGAGACTAAGTCTTGTTACTTGGTAGTGTTAAGTGCTTCAGCTTTGTTCTTTCTCAAGGCTATCTTATCTATTCTTTATTCCCATTAGAAGTTCTTATGAATTTGGAAATAATATTGTTATTTTCTCAAAAAAAAACACCTATTACTTATTTAAATAAGAATACAGTGAATCTATAAAACAATTTAGAATGACTGTAACTATAATATCAAATTTTAAATATAATGCATAGGTACATATTTCTATGTTTTAGGATTTTTAAAAAACCTTAATTAATATTTTGTAACATTCAGAAATTATACATGCCTTTAGTTAGAGTTGTTTTTCTTTACACATTTGCTATTTTTGATATCCTTGAAAATAAAATATTTTAAATAGGTTTAATTTCAATTTATTTATTGCACACCTTCAGAATATAATTTCTTCTTAATTTGCATATTCTGTTAGCTCTCATTTCAAAGTTAGCATCCATGGTATGATCTTGTTTTTATGATATAATTTCTATTACATTCTTAATCTGGAAATGTTTTCACCTAAATTTAATGACAATAATTTGGTTGTAATGTTTTACTTAATTTTATTTTTCCATATGCATTAATTCTCCTTAAAAGGTATATTACTGCCTTAACCAGTTTGGCTCAGTGGATAGAGCATCAGCCTGCAGACTGAAGGGTCCCAGGTTCAATTCCAGTCAAGGGTATGTACCTTGGTTGTGGGCACATCCCCAGTAGAAGGTGGGAAGCAATTGATCGATGTTTCTCTCTCATCGATGTTTCTAATTCTCTATCCCTCTCCATTCCTCTCTGTAAAAAAAAAAAGTCAATAAAATATATATTTTTAAAAGCATATATTACTGTTTTAAGGCAAAATAATATTAAAATGAAAATTAAATTTAAAATAACCAAGGTATAGGTTTATCTAATTGTTTGCATGCTATGTCAATGAACTTCTTTGGCTGTGTACACAGAATTTTTGTTTGGAAAATATATGACAAACAGTTTACTCAGGCTGTCTCTCTGAATTGATTAAATTTCCTTAGGTAAAAAGCACCTAGAAAGAAAGAAAAGAGCTCCATAGAATTTTACCAGTAATGTTTAGCCCATTAGTTAGAGAGAAACATTTCCCAACTTTCTCATCTAATGTGAGACCTGAATAAGAGCTCAACATGGAGTATATTAGGAGATTCCACCTTCCTGAGAAGAAAAAAAATGTAACAACAGAGAGTGCTAAAATCTCTTTTTCCTCTCAAAATCTTTTCCCTTTTGGTTTCAGAAATGGGGATTCACAAGTAGACAATGAAGAAGAGCCCTCTTGCTTTTACTTAAGATTTTGCCCCATTTGTCCAGTTACTCACCTGGATTTCCTAATTTAAACGTTTTTGGAGCTTCACTTCTCCTCAAAATCAGGTAAAATGTCATTGCCCTTTTAAGTGATGAGAAATCCACAACTCATAGACCATTAGCAACTTGCTCAAAATTAAATTGTGGGTATGTGAGGAATAGGCCCTAGGTCTGGTCAAATTTATTAATTTAAACAACTGTGCTTTACTGCCATCTTGTGGGCAAATAAGGTTTGTGACATGTCATAAGATTCACTGTGGTTGCAGTTAGTCTTTCAGAAGTGCCTGTACAGCAGCTGGAAAAAAAAAAAGTGTCTTATAAGTCATACTAAGATGTTTCCGCTACAATTCATAAAGGATAGTGATCTTTGAAACAGTTCATATTTTAATGATACTATAATGGAAACAGGATAATGACTGGAAGGATAAATTATAGGCTGAGGTAACAGTTAAGAAGAATATAAAAATAACCTATTAACCCAGGTAACAGACAGAAACATGCCGAAAGCAGCTGCCATATATCTAAATTCAGCCTAGCACTAGGAATGTTCAGTGCCTACTCAATGCAAATAAACCTTTCCACTGATATATACAGGGTAATCTAAGATAGTTTGTAGAGTATTAAATTTGACGTAAAAGAGTTATCAAGCTTTCAGATTAATTTAAATTGGAGAACACCCAAGAAAATTTAAGTGTACAGGACAAAAAGCTGTTTCTCAAGTATTAATTGAAATTTCTATTGATAGCTCATCTCATGGTAAAATTGCTTAATATGTAATGAACATAAAACAGGCATTTTTGTGTGCAAAAAATTAAAATTTAAAGTTATCAAGATTGGTTTAAAAAATTTTACCAAATTCTCCATTAATCAAGAAAAAAAGGGAGGAGGAGAGTAGGATAATATCATATAAGGAAAAATATATGGTAAGTAAATTACATCTAGAAAATTTTCACTTTAGAAAAATTAATTTCTTTTTGTAATACTAACAGCAAGACACACCCATGACAAACACACATGGTGTCAAAATAAGCCAAAGGAAAAGCAGGTAGGCAAAAATAAAAAGGACCCCAAGTCAATTTTATAGAAAAGATTCCTTTATTAACTCTTGGTCGAGAATGTGTTTATATACTTTCAGAAATCAACTCCAAGACCAAGTGGACTCCTGCAACAGAGAGGAACTGACAGGTCCGTGCCAACCACGAAGCAAGAGGAGAAACAGTCCAGAGATGGAAAACGCTGAGGACGCCTTGCCATGCGAGCAGTTAGCAGCTGTGCATCGCTACAGGATGCCCAGGACCAAACCAGAGAGGGTCGGATCGGCATCGCCACCATTTGTCCAATATGCAGATACCATTGATGACGTGTACACATAAGGAATTGTTTGACACTGAAACTGGGACTCAAAGCTATCAGACATTGAAATTGGGACTCAAACATTTTTCTTTTGCTCTGGTGGGTTTATTTCTAGCCTACAGGGGCAAGATGTTTTTAAAGACAAGAATCAGGTTGGGGGGGGGGTGGGCGGGGATCAGATGCAGAGGCAAAGAAGCAAAGAACAGACTGTCGTGCTACAGTGGGAAGGCAGGGGAGGTTAGGGGGGAGGGGTCTGTAGAAGATCAACTGAAGGACTTGTATGCATGTGTGTGTGGGCATGGCCAGTGGATGCAGGACAGTGGGGGGGAGAAGGATGAATGGGGGCATGTGCTGGGGGGTGGAGAGGGCAATAGGGAAAAAATAAAAATAAATAAATAAATAATAAAATAAAAAATCATAAAAAAATAACCTATTAAAACATGGTGAAGATTTAGACTAAATACATGTTTATGGGTTTATTTATCCTATCTAATAAAAGAGTAATATGCAATTGGACCATCACTCCAACACACAAGATGGCTGCCACCACACGGTCACATATAATTGCCCCCATATGGACACAAGATGACCACCACAAGATGGTCATCAGGGGAGGGCAGTTGGGAAGGACCAGGCTTGCAAGACAGGGCAGTTGTGGGTGATCAGGCCAGCAGGGGAGGGCAGTTGAGAGGTACCAGGCCTGCAAGGGGTGGCAGTTGGGGACAATCAAGCCTGCACAGGAGGGCAGTTAGGGGTGACCAGGTTAGCAGAGGAGGGAAGTTGGGGGCAACTGGACCTGCAGGGAAGGGTAGTTGGGGGAGACCCACGCCTGCAAGGGAGAGCAATTGGGGGGGGGATCCTAGGCCTTCAGGGGAGGGTTGTGAGGGGGTGACCAGGCCTGTAGGGGAGGGCAGTTAGGGGCAATCAGTCTGGCAGGGAAGTGATTAAGGGGTGATCAGGTTGGCAGGCAGAAGCAATTAGGGACAATCAAAGAAGGCAGGCAAGCAAGCAGTTAGGAGCCAGCAGTACTGAATGGTGAAAGGGATGTTCAACTGCCCGTTTAGGCCTGATCCTATCTGGTACTCAATTGGATTTTCTTTTTTAAACTTTTTTGGAGATTGACTACCTGGTAGGATTGGGCCTAAATGGGCAGTTGAACATCCCTCGAAAGGTCACAGATTGGAGAAGATACAGGCTGGGCTGAGGGACACACCCCCATGCGTGAATTTTGTGCACCAGGCCTCTAGTATTTAAGAGACACTGAACCGGGGGGGGGGGGGGCAATTATTGAAATTTATTTACAGTGAGAAAGGACTCAAAAAAAATAGTGACATTGACTTTCATTAAATCAAAATATGGAGGAACACATTTAGGATGAAAATATAGGACTTACGTTAGAGAATAAAAAATAAAGGGAACTAGACAAAAGAATTTCAAAATTCAAAACACCTGCCAGAGAGGGAGGGGGAGCAGGAAAGAGAATGGGAAAGAGAGAGAACAGTCAGTGGCTATCAGAGCAAGGAACACTAAGAGGGAAGCTCTTTTATATTGGCCATGGTAGGATATGGGTAGAAATTATCAGCTTTTAGGGATTACACTGAAAGAGGAAAATTTTGCATCTAGATAAATATGCTAATTGCCTTTCTTTCTTAGGAAGTATATAGTATTAAATGACAGAAAAAAAATCAGTATGAAAGTCCTTTTTACTCTTGTGTATAGAAAATTTAAGTAAATACTTGAATTATTCATGTGAAAAAAATGTATTATTACAGAACACAAGTCTTATCATCTGGAATCCATAGGAGATGAGAAGATTGACCTTGTAATTTAGAAGGTATTAGAGGAAGACATGACTACCATTGTTCCTTGGTTTCAGCAGGCAATTGGCTCCAGGAACCCCTACTGATACCAAAACCCACTAAAGGCCCATTGCAGAAAGATTCCTGCAATAGGACTTCCTGTGACTGTCTTCCCTGCCCTGCCTGCTTCCCTCCCTTCTCCGCAGCCCCACTTGTTTGCTTCTCCACAACTTTGCTTTATTTTGCAGTGCTTGGCTTCCTTCTTCACTGTCTTCAGTCTTCATTCTGTGCCTGGATATTCAAATTAACCACGATCTTGGTTGGATTAATTTGCATACTTGCTCCTGATTCACTGGTAGGTGTGGCTTGGGGGCATAGTGAAGGTATGGTCAATTTGCATAAAATCTACTAATATAACCTCTGTATTTTAAATCATATCTAAATTACTTATAACACCTAACACAATGTAAATGCTATAAAAATAGTTGTACAGTGGTACCTCAAGATACGAGTTTAATTCGTTCTGTAACCTTGAGGCGTGGGAAACTATGAGAAGCTCGAGTCGAGGTAAACTGGTGGGTCATGTACAGTCAGCCGATCCCAGTGATTACTCCTATCTCAAATGTTGCTCGTATTTCACAGCAAAGATTGCTCACTCGACGGCTCGTATCTCAAAAATCTCGTATGTTAGGGCACTCGTATCTCGAGGTACCACTGTATACTGTATTGTTTAGGAAATCATAAGAAAAAAAAACTGTACGTGTTCAGTACAGAGGCAACCATCATATTCCTAACTACATATTATACACATCAGCAACAATGTAGCATCTTCTCAGATATTTTTAATCTGTAGTTAGTGGAATCATGAGTAGTGTTTCAACCACTACTGGGAATACCTGAGGATACAGAAAGCCAACCTGTACAATGATGTAATAAAAATAAAGCTGACTTTCACTTTCAAATAATGTGGAGTATGCAAAATCAGATATACCTCAAACTGGAAAAGACAACAAAAAATCAGATAAAAATATATGAAAGCATGATGTAGATATCAGACAAGACAGGGATTTCTGAGAGATGAGAAATAATGTGGTGAGATTCATGATTGCTCTTGGTTTCTGCATTGTAAGAGATTTTAGAAATAGGAAAGGGGAACTCAGATGGAGCAAGAGGATTTCCTGAATTGCAGACACAGAGCTGAGAGGAGGGAAATCAAAGTGGCTATAATTTGCAGGACCCCAGCCCTGGAGATCTGGACAGAGAGCTCAGCAATGTACTGATTAGTGCTTGTACATGAGGAAATTACCCAAAGCCAAGAAAGAATCACAGGAGAGAATTGAGGAAGGTACTCAAAAGGTGTTGCCTCAGCAGTGAGGAATAATTAGCCCACTTAGTGAATGCTAATTCACTGGTCTGACTTAACAGCTCTTTTTTTGTTATGGTTAATCCTCACCTGAGGACATTTATTTTTTCCATTGATTTTTAGAATGGAAGCAGGAAAAGAAGGTTGAAAGGGAAAGAGAGAGAGAGAAAGAGACATGAATGTGAAAAAGACATTGACTGGATGCCTCCCACAAGCACCCCAACTGGGCCAGAATAGAAACTGCAAACCATATAGATGCCCTTGACCAGGAATTTACCCTAGGACTCCTTTGTGTGTGGGCCAAAGCTCTAACCACTGAGAAGACCAGCCAGGGCTGACCTAACAACTCTTTTTTTAAATTTCTTTTTGATTAATGTGTTACACATGTGTCCTTATCCCCCTATAACTTGCACTCATGCCCTCATCCCCCTGTTGTCTATGTCTAATGGTTAGGCTTTATGCATGCATATAAGTTCTTTGATTGATTTCTTCCCCTTACCCACACCCTCCCCTATCTTCCTTCTGAGGTTTGATTGTCTGATTGATGTTTCTCTATCTCTGGATCTGGTTTTGTTCATCAGTTTATGTTGTTCATTATATTCCATAAATGAGTGAGATCATGTGATATTTATCTTTCTCTGACAGGCTTATTTTACTTAGCATGGTGCTCTCCAGTTCCATCCATGCTGTTGCAAATGATAAGAACTTCTTCTGTTTTACAGCAGCATAGTATTCCATTGTGTAGATATATCACAGTTTTTTAATCCTCTCATCTGCTGATGGGCATTTAGGCTGTTTCCAAATCTTAGCTATGGTGAATTGTGCTGCTATGTCTCAATAGTAAAGAGAATTTGATCATTTCCATATAATTGGCTGTGTCTCAGGACAAAAATCAAGAATTTAATTTCTAGAAATATAAAAATATTCAGAACCAAACAAGATAAAATTCATACTTTCTGATACTCTAAGATATAATTAACCTATAATGAGAAGAAAATCAAATAATCCAAACCAACTCAGAACTAACAGTTATTAGAATTATCAGGTAAGGAGAAACCAGGATGGCAGCTTAGGTAAACACCTGTACTTGCTGCCTCACAACCACATCAAAACCAGAACTAAAGAGCAGGACAATTACTGCCCAGAACCACGGGAAAGCTGGCTGAGAGCAAGTTTCACAACTAGAAAGGTGAAGAAAGCTCACTGAGACAGTAAGAGGTGCGGAGGCGCAGAAAGTGCTGGTACCTGGATGTGCTGCTCTTTAAACGAGGAGAGTGATGCAAACTCTTGCTTGCTCTGAACTCCAGTTCCGGGTGAGACTCTGAGGGACCCAGGCACATATGGGAAAAATTGGACTGTCTGGCATCGGGAAAGGAATGCCAGAGAAGCTTACTCTTAGAGGAGCTCACCGTGATCATTGTTTGGAGAACCAGAGACTTCTCCAGTTCAGGGCAGCCACTGCTTTTTGCTCTGCCCTAGTGATTCCCAGAGATCCCACCCCACCCAATTTGCAACTCCACCCAAGCTGTGTGCATTGGCTTTTGCATATGAATGGCCTGTCCTTTTGCCTAAACAAACTGCAGCTGGGTCAGAGGCCCCAGAGATTCCAAAAGAAGGCCCAAGGCCAGTGGCCTTGCTTCACAACCAGGCCTCGTCTGGGTACTTCCAAACCCCATACAAAGAGGAAGAATCTGCAGATATCTTTGTAGCTCCTGCTGGGCAGCCCCAGATAGTGGCTGACCTTGCACCTCCTTGGAGATCCAAGAGCCAGTGCACCCAGTGGTCAGAGTGAGACCATACCAGATTATAAATCTTCACATTCATAAAGGACACACTCAAGGTGTAGACTCAGTGAGCATCAAAGCCCCCTACTGAAGCAAATCCTGCCCCATAAGGGTGTGTCTTGTGCAAGAGATCTTTCAGAGTTGACATGTCTGATCATCACAGCCAATTGGCCTGGAGATCAGTTCCTCCCAGTGATACCAACAGCAATCAAGGGTTAACAACAATAAGACTGTGCAAACAGCCCACAAAGGGGGGGGACCAAGAGCATCCACCTCAGGTAACTGGGGAGGCTGAGCCACTGGTCCCTATAGGACACCAACCACACAAGGCCACTCTATCAACTCAAGGAGGATTAGCAGCTACCCAGTACATAGAAACAAACACATGGAAGCAACTAAAATGTGGAGACAAAGAAATAAGCCACAAATGAAAGAAATGGATGAAAGCAAAATACTGGATATAGAGTTCAAAACTATGGTTATAAGGTTACTCAAGAATCTTCTAGATAACTCTGGGAAATTTAGTGATACACTCAAGGATATGAAAAAGGACCAATCAGAAATTAAGTATACACTGACTAAAATAAAAATAATATACAGAGATCCAACAGCAGACTAGAGGATCCCAAGAATCAAGTGAAAGGTTTGAAATATGAAGAAGCAAAACACCAACTGTAAAAGCAAAAAGAAAAAAGAATCCAAAAATATGAAGATAGTATAAGAAGCCTCTGGGACAACTTCAAGCATAACAACATACAAATTATGGGGTTGCCAGAAGATGAGAGAGAGAAAGATATTGAAAACATATTTGAAGAAATAATGGCAGAAAACTTCCCACACCTGGTGAAAGAAATAGACTTACAAGTCCAGGAAGCACACAGAACTCCAAACAAGAGGAATCCAAAGAGGACCACACCAAGACACATCATAATTAAAATTCCAAGAGAAAAAGACAAAGAGGGAATCTTAAAAGCAGTAAGAGAAAAACCTTTAGTTACCTACAAGGGAGTACCTATATAACTGTCAGCTGATTTCTCAACAGAAACTATGCATGCCAGAATGGAGTGGCAAGAAATATACAAAATGATGAATAGTAAGAATCTACAATCAAGATTACTCTACCCAGCAAATCTATCATTCAGAATTGAAGATCAGATAAAGAGCTTCACAGACAAGAAAAAAATAAAGGAGTTCATCAACACCAAACCAGTATTATATGAAATGCTGAAGGATATTCTCTAAGAAGAGGAAGAAAAACGTAAAGATAAAAATTATGAACAACAAAATGAGAACAAATACATATCAATCAACAAGTGAATCCAAAAATTAAGTGAATAAAAAATCTGATGAACAGAATAAACCAGTGAATACAATAGAATCAGGGGCATATAAAGAGAGTGGACTGACAATTCTTGAGGGTGGGGAGGAAAGGTGTGTAGGGTGTGGGAAGAGGAAGAGATTGGACAAAAATCTTACACTTATGAATGAGGAGAATGGTCGGCAAGGGTAAGAGCATGGAGTGGAGTGAGAACCCAATGGAGGAGGGCTATGAGGGGAAAAAAGAGGAACAACTGTAATAATCTGAACATTATAGATTTATTTTTTAAAAAGTATTAGCAGATAAAAATAATTATTATAACTATATTCCAATTATAATAACCTTTTTTAAAAGTTTGAAATATGGGAGCTATAAATCAAAGTTGTAGAGATGATATTGAAATGTTTGAAATGAAAAATATCTGCTGAATGACATTCATGACAGATTAATTATTGCAGAAGTAAGGATGTGTGACCAGAAAGTTCAAGCAATCATGTTGGACAACTGTCTCCTCTGGAGTTGCTGATATCCCTGCTTGGCCCAGGACTCAGAGCTAGGACACCCTTTTCCCCAAAGATGTTTGTTTTTAAAAAAAATTTTTTTTTTGCTTTTAAAATTTAAAGGTGGTAGATTAAAGGAGACTGTTTAATTTTTCTGGAAACACGTGTCTACCGTGTTATCAGCATGCTAATAAGGGTCCAAGAGCTGACAGAACATATAAACATTTTGACAATAATTTTATAGCATATTCAGAAGCTCCTTCCCAAGCCAGCAGGGAGCAAGTTGCTGAAGGGAAGAGAGCATACTAGTATTAGTATATATTAGTGATCTCTCCAGAGCAGAAAAATTCATACATGCGCACACATATAACCTAAAGAAGAACATGTCCCTATGTTTCAGAAGTTAAAATCTGTCAAAAGAATTTAAGAAAAAGACCAATGACCAATGGAACATTCATGGATACCTTCTACAGGCTTCTTTCTATGGAGCAACATGGAGCCAGTGAAAGTGTTAGGCTCTGTTGATCTAAGCCAGACAGGTACAAATGGCTCTCTCTCAAGGATGAGTCTATAAGTGAGGTTGTTTAATGAGAAAGTTACAGAAAGTGGGCAAAAGTTATGACCAGAAAAGTACACAGTGCTCCATGCCTCCTATTAATTGTGGGGTGTGTTTTTTTTAATTCCAAAAGGAATATAGAAGACATTTCTGTCATGTTTCTTCGAAGACACCTGGAACCTTTACATCAAGCATGTCAAACTCATGACCCACGGGCCGCATATGACCCACAACAAATACTTTTGTGGCCCAGCCAATATAATGGTATGTAACAAATGTTTTAAAACATTTTTGTAACTTAATTTTTATAAGATCCTGTTATACATACTTATTAATAATGAATTACTCCTTCGTTAATGACTACTACTATAATTGTGTTGCATTCATTTCCCTTACACACCTTATGTGCAGGTGCACCATTTCTCTCCACTAATACTAGCAGTAACTATTTTAGCAGCCAATTGCCATGTCCTTAGTCTTGGACTGACTTGTTTGATGTGCACACAGGAAATATTTTGCTTTCAGGGAACAAGAAAAATAGGTTTATTTGTGTTATGCATATTAATTTGTACAGTTATTCAATGTCTGGTAAATTAATGTTCAAGAAAAATATTAATTTTTATTAAAATGTTCTATTATTTTATTTTAACAATTACTCATTTATTTCAGCCCTTGTATTCAGCATGTCTCTATCAAAATAAAGCTATGTTTCTATGAAAATTGAAGGTTTTGTTTTTTTGTGGCCCACATAAATTTAAGCCTTGTTTACTTGGCCCATGTTAGCCGTGCTGAGTTTGACATGCTTGCTTTACATAGATTTCCCCACTGTTCACTGTATTATAAAGCCAAGTAATCCCACTGTTTGTCTCGGATCCTTGGCTCAAATGTTTAATTTGTTCTACTTCTGAGACTTGAGACATATATATAAAAAACACAAGTGAATTTATACTTTCAGAAACATTTATTAGGAAGAATGTGGAAGGCAAGGAGGGAAGAGAACTAAAGAAGGAAGCTTTAACTATCTGATACAAGCTCAATAGAGGCAGCTCTCTCACCAAGAACATATGCAAGAAGGAAAAAAGGACAGATGAGTTGTAAGAAGAGGGCTGCCATGATGCAGAAAAAGAAGATACATCTTTCACATCCAAATCTGCTTCACTAGCATGCTCCATCACGTAGAAACCTAATGTACCCAGCAGATTTCCTAAAGAAAGAGTAAAAATAAATAGTTCATTAAGTAGTAGAATGTCAGAGCTACAAATATACTTTAAAATTATCTTACCTATCACCCTTATTTTATATTTGAGAAAACTTAGAACCAGAGCAAAAGGGAGAATGGACTACAAACAAAAACTAGGTTATTGGCTTTCCGACCCAGTTATCCTTTTACAATCCTAAAATGTCACTAATGATACTATGACCTATGCAACAGTATCTTTGAAAATGGGTTATTGAATCAGTCCTGCATGTTAATCTTCATCTTTGTCAATACTCTCACACTTGGGCTGAATTACTTAATAGTGGGGACGACATGGGGTTTACATACTCCTGTACTTGCTCTATGCACAAAACTACAAAGTCATTGTTGGGCGAAGGACCCCAGTCTGATGCCAGAGGGATAATTTTTCTTCTTGTGAAATGTACTAGCTTCTACAGAGATCAAACCTGAAGCCATGGTTTTGTGAGACCTCTGCATCTAGTAACTGAAAATATATGTCACAGAAATCCCCCAAAAAATCACAACCGAAACAAAACAAACAAACAAAAACCACAACAAAGTAAACACACACTCTCAGCTACAGGACCCAAGCTTTGTTGTCACCTCAGTCTAGCTCAGAGTTTCAAACACATTCAAACATAGTTGAAGATATCTGACATTAGGCAAAACCACAATTTGTCTTAAAATCAAAGAATTTCAGGACTCTAGAAGGTATTTGAAGCTTCAGGTGAAAATCCACCAGTTGACATAGGGGAATGTGAAACTCAGAGAGAAAAAAAGACCTTCGGAGCACCAATGAACACAATGAGTCTGCTTTGTGAGCCAGTTAACTTTATATGACCACAAGCTCTTCTCAGTGGGGACTGATCATAATCTGCAAATTGGAGCAAATTCCTGGCATTGAGGCTGATGGTAGTTGGTAGAGAGGTAGATATTAATTGCTGTGGACTAAGCTTTTTCATTGTTCTCCCACTTTCCCCCAAATAGTACTTACAAGCTCTCCATACACAAGATGCAGGGGTTTTCATAGGTTACCAAATTGGTGCCACAGATGGGCTGATATATACCAACGCACGGTCTCAATGTTCCTTTGTACCAGCTCAAGTCTACTTTCCTATATGGACATTTCACCTGCAATTGAATTGAAAAAGAATAATACAATTAGAATCACACTCATGGACAGGTAACTCACCTCTGGACATTATTAGGGAAATCCAAACATAGTCAACCAAGATCATGTCCCAGTCTCCCCAAAGCTCTCACAATTCTCGCCTCCACAAAACAATAAAACCAGAACCTACATGTATCCTATCTGATAGCAATATGATACCTCCTGATAGGAATAGAGAACAGAAGCCTGCTCTGCTAGAGTTGGAAAAGGAAAAATGAATAAATAGAATTTATTTGGGAAATTCAGCTTCTCTCTGTCTTCTTTATTCCAAGACTATTAGATCTGGGAGTATTCTTAGAGATATTTTTTAGGCCAACTCACCTATGAAAACTGAAGCCCTATAATTGGAAAAAAAATGCTTTGCTGATTTCCATATGCCTTGATTTAAAATATTTATCACATTTTTTATCTACTCTCAAAATCCCCAACTCTTATCTTAAAGTTGTGAAATGTGGAATCATTTAGAATAACTCCATGGTTTTGTATGGAAAATGGAAAACAAGGGAAGGAACATGTGTCATCAGGGATTAGAACCTATGTCTATTTCCAAGGCTGCTGTCAGTGATGTCGTGAAGCAGTGACTCAGGGTGATGGCTTGAGGATGGTGACCTCAGGACTCTAAGAATACCATATAATAGATAAAGTACCTCTGATACAAGGTGGAAGAGAGTTTTGGCTTAGTATTTAGAGATAGAAAAATCATATTTGAGCTTAGAAACTCTCCCTCCTTCTTTCCTTATCTATCCAACACCACCACCATGACCATGCCACCATCACCTACCTCCTGTGTCTGTCACCCAACCAATCCTTCCACTTCCTTTATTACCCATGTCCTCTAGTTTCCATAATTTAAATATCAATTGAATAATTTTATTTCTGTTTAGTAAGAAATCTTTCATTATACATCATTTCACATTAAAAAATTTGTACTTAGTATGGGATAGAAGTCCCCATGTGATCTGGACCCTTCCAACTCTTCCCACCTCCCTATTATACACCCTGGCTCTTTGCCTTTTGAATGCCCCCAGCCCCACCACTCCATGTTTCCTCCAGCTCAGGGTCTTCTGGGTTGGCATGACCATTCCCAATAAACATATTTGTTTCCCTGAACCTAAACTCATTTTGCCTTCAGAACTCAGGTTACAACCTACTGTCTCAGAGATATTTTTCAAAATACAATCCCAACCCTTCATTCTTTCTTGTTACATCTCTAATCAGTGTGTCATAAAGCATTTGAGATATAAAATAGTTTAATCGGAATAAATATAAAGTAATCAAATAAAATCAAGAATAGCTAGTATTATTGTCCATAAATACAACTTCTTTTTCTTTTTCTTTTGAGTGTGAGTTGTTCATCAGGGGAGGGTCCCATCTACCACTGTAAGTGTAGCATCCCCTGCACACTGCTCCCAGTCATCCAGGCGTTCAATCAGTACAAGCAGGAAAAGTTTTCCTCACCATTCTCCACCCAGGCAGCTCCTTTTACCTTTTAGATCTCAGTTGAAATGTCCCCACACAGAAAGTATTTATAGCAGTATTTCTACTCTTAATAGATATTCTCTATCACACCCTCTTACTTCTATGTATGGAATTTACTACAAATTATAGTTGTCCCTTTTCTTTTTTTCTGGCTACATGTTAGCTTCATGAGAGAAGGAAATATGTCTCTTTTCCCCACTATTGTATCCTACAGTATAAAACAGAAGATAAATATTCCTTAAAGAAATAAGTAAGAATGAGTAAGTTGGTGGGCAAGGGAGGACTCCTCCTGTGGGCAGCTCTGGAGAGTAAAATGCTAGGACTGAACTCTTTGAGATCAGAGAAATCCCAGACTGGCTCAGCAATCTTTTGCTGGAGCTACAGCCTCTATCAGGTTCTACACTCTGAACTATAGGTCTCTTGAAGGCCAAGCTCCCCTCAAAAGGCCTTTCTCACCAGTCAACTCATAACTAATTTTTTAAAAGAAGTACAGCTTAAAATTTACAAATGAGACAAGAACTTAAAAGTACAAAAACTCCTAAGGTAAAGGAGTTACAATGATGCAAATCTACATTTGAAAAGAGTAATATGTCATCACACATTTCCATCATTTATCAAACTCAAAGTGGTCTTAATACAATATATTTAATCCTCAGAGGGGTAGGTGAAAATAAAAGGGCATCTCCTTCATTTCTCCTCATCCAAGTTGCAAACACAATTTGATGCTCTGCTCATATTCTTGCACATTTTCCTCAGTCCACATCTTTGATGTTCCCTATTCACAACTTGCATAGGCATTCTCTGCTTGTCTCAGAGCATTTGGGAGCATTCCCTCCTCAAACTGTGAGCTCCTTGAGAGCAAAAACTGTTTTATGCCCAAGTCCGAGGATTCTGAAGACCCTACCCTTCCCCTGACAATCATGGGTGCTCACAAACACTTCCCAGGTGCCATGAAGGTTCTCTGGGGTACATATGACCAGATCTCAGCGTGGTTCCCAGTTTGAATCATTCTCTTCTGGGCTCCTCCATCTGCAGTGTTCCTGTCACATTCACATGATTGATCTTCTAAGCATCCAACAGATGACCTTGCTGCAGTCAGGTTCTAAAATCACAATTCTAAAGAAAACCCGATTAGAACCTCAGGCTTGGCGAGCCTAGTGAAACATTACCTTGAAATTTCCACGTGGTGGCCACCATTGCCGAGTAACTGAAACCAAGACATAACTGAAAATAGTTACAAAACCTATTATCTGGTAAATCATAGCTTAATCTTTTGGCTGATTAAGAATTCTTAATCTGGAATAAAAGAGTTTTTAATTATTACTAAGGAAGCTTGCAATCATTTAAAGCACTGTTTTATTTTTCCATGTATTAACTTATTTTTTTCTCAAAATGCAGAACAAACCCTCTTCTCCTGATAGTATAATCAGTAGAAGACTATATAGATGCCCTGCTACTCTCATAAACATGCCAATCCAGTACATCAAATTTCTCTTGAAGAACAGGAGTGGATTCAGAACAGGCAGCCCATGTATGAAAGAAAATAAGAAATGCTAGAATTTTAAAGAGGCCGTTAAGCAGAATCCCCCTATTTCACAGAAAGGGGAAAAACTCTTACGAAATGCCCAGGAATTCATGACAGATATGTAAAAAATCAAGCTCTTCAGTCCTTGCGACTCAGTGACTTTATAATTCTACACGACTCTTCTCTAGAAAAAAACCCGAAAAATAATAACCCACTCAAATACATGGCAAAGCATTTTTATTTTTATTTTTAAAGCATTTTCAATAGTACTGAATTTCTGAGATGTGCTATGCCATAGGCATATTGCCAATCATCTTCACAGGTCACCTCATTGAATTACCCATGCTTATGGGTCCTCATGAATTATCTCTCATATCTGCATTAATAGGTGGAAAAACTAAGGCCTCTGCTCATTAGCCCAAATCCTTTCTTTTTTTTTGGGGGGGGGGTAGGGAGGAACCACATATATCTCTCTTTCTATATATAGATACAGATATATAAATACAGTAAAATAACCTAAATAAATAAATAAAAATTTCAATGTATTCTATTTCAGATCACAAGGAATGCTAGAGCCCAGAAATCCACTTTACATTTCTGTCAGAAACAGCCAAATTACTTACGATCTGGTACCACCTGATGAATCAGCATGAAGAACAATAATGAGCAAAGTACTGGGAAAGATTTGGCCATTTTTCCTCCTGTTGTGTTCTTAAAATGATGCTCTCAGATGTCTCAGGACATTGTCCTCTACTGCACTCACCAAAGTAGAAATAATTAGAATACCAGCTTTGAATTGAATATCCATCTCTAGTCTGCCCATTGTAAATTCTGCAATATGGCACCTGGAATGCCTACTTCCACCCATTCCCAAGAACAAATGCTCAAGAAAAGTTAAACCTTGGCTAGTCATAAACAAAAGTGTAGACCTCAGTAACAGATCTGTTACTACTCAGAAGACAGGAGTTAGTCAGCAATACTCTTTGAACATAATTATATTATTTTAGTATGGAGGTATTTTCAAGTGTCTTGAAAAGTCAACTTCTTACCTCAAGACTCATCCAATTGTTTTTTCTTTAAATAGCTACAGAGAAAATAATGAGACCACTAGAGGCTTCTAGACAGAAGCTTCTCAACAGAGGGAGCATATCTGTACCTATTCATGAAGCAGAGACTATACCTGAATTAAGATAAAGATTACTAATATTCCAGGCATCCTTGGTAATGATAAAAATCTTTTGATTGGGAATGCTAGAATTTCTTGAAGCATTGTTGGAGAGTCCACTGGGATAAAAACCATTACTTGCCATCTCATGGGGTCCCTAAAGCTATTTTTATCCAGACACAGAAAGGGATAAATCAGTGAGCAAACCTCCAGCAGGATTGCCTTCCTGTAGTAGCTTTTCCAACCCCAGATGGTGATGCATATAGGTACCAGAGCTTAATCAAGGACCATATTGAACTGCCCCCATCTTTCTAATCCTGCAAAAGTACCTGGTCCTCCCTATGTCCTTTAGGCCTTTTTTTTTTCTGCTCTGAAGCATATGTCAATAGGAAAATTTACATAAACTCTTTGCTGCTATGCTGTGGTGAGACATAAAAGGTTTCCTCAATACTCCACTGCCCAGAATGGTTGGAGGTGCCTGTTGCTGAGACAATCTGGGACACCATGTCTTTTTAGGTACTCCCCCATCTCTTCCTCAAGCCTTCCCTGGATTCCTGCAGGAACGGAGCAGGGACAGTGGAAGATCCAAATGCATGAATGCACCATGCCAGAAGCTCACTTGTCCTACACCATATGGCCCAGTTGACCCACCTTAGAAAGAAGAGAAAAGGAAGGGAGATGTGATCTGCTTTTATGACTGATAACTTATTTAAGGAGCTCGTGTTAGGGCCTCAGGAGGGAATAGAGTAGCTGTGTGGGAGGAAGGCACTGAGGCATTGTGTGCTGGGCTGAGCAGGCCTTGGGAGGCCCAACAATCAGATCCATCAACATCAAACCTCAGCAGGTGGCATTGGTGAAGAAAACATGAAGCTTGTTTGGAAGACTTGGGGGGTAGGCAGAGTAGCCTTTGGCAGGCATTCCGAAGAGGCAACAGCATAAGGAAAGAGTAGGAAAGAACTCAGTAGAAAGAGCATATCATGTTCCACAAGGCTAATGAGTACCTCAGCCAGAATGCAAATGCAGAAGCAGCTGAGGAACAGAGGAGGTTGCAGTGAGGGATGAGGTGATGGATACTGTTGGCAGTGAGTCCAGCCTTGTTCCTCTATCAGTCCAGTGTCTTTGCAGTTGTGCAACAAGGAAGAGATGTTATCATATACCTGAGTTTCTTCCTGTTACCTGAACTTTCTGCCTCTATATTCCTTTTTGTAAAGAGCAATTGTTCTTATGTGAAGGAGTAAATGTTAACATTAGAAAATAGAAAAGTAACCAAAAAAAAAAAGAAAGAAAGAAAAACAAAGATGTGAAATCTTAAAACCCAAAAATAACTATTAAGTATATATTGAATTATATCATTCCAGTTCAGTGTGTTCCTTGATCAAGCTCTGGAACTTATATGCATAATTCTCTAGGGTTGGAAGGGCTGCTATAGGGAAGGCAATCTCACACTTATGAGCACATGTACATGCTCCTGTTGTGATATTCAATCACATTTTTGTAGTATATATTGTTTTCTGCTTTTTTCACTTAGAAATGTATGTCGACATTTTCTTGATCTTTCGCAGATGCCCATATGTGACTCAGTTACCTTTAAATGGTGGTGCCTAAAGTATATATATGTTATTCCTAGTCTGTTCTGATTAGTTTATAGTACTTTGTGTTCTCACTCTATCTTTCTCCAAACCTGAATTTTCCACTTTTCATTGGTGTAGCAAAAGATAATATAAGTTTATGGTCAGATCCACTCTTGGACACATTTTCTTAAAAATTCTGAGGTGTTTTTTTTTTTTTTGTGTGTGTGTGTGTGTGTGTGTGTTTTAAATATATTTTATTGATTTTTTACAGAGAGGAATGGAGAGAGATAAGAAGTCAGAAACATTGATGAGAGAGAGACATCGATCAGCCACCTCCTGCACGCCCCACAGTGGAGATGTGCCCACAAGCAAAGTACATGCCCCCGACCGGGATCAAACCCAGGACCTTTTCAGTCTGCAGGCCGATGCTCTATCCACTGAGCCAAACCGGTCTTGGCAAATTCTGAGTTTTTTAAAAATGCCATGAGCATATTCTTCACTCACAAGCATGTATATAACCTCTCTCATTCCCAGTTTCAGTAGGAATAGAAGAAATATTTTCATGTGATTTATGTTCAGGAAAATGACCACAGGGTGCTCTCCTTAAGACAAGATTTACATACACAGAGACAAGCCAGACAGTTTTCTGCTGAGATTCTTTTATTGAAGAATTAAATCCATATATTTGGCCCCACAGCATCCCAGAGAAAAGGTTCTCTATGTGGAATCTGCTAATGGAAACTTGGTGAGCTTGAGCATCAGTTAGACTCGCATGGTCCGTAATTTCTCAAATGAAGGGCACCACGGCTCTTCCTACAAAAGAAATCATTTTTTTTAAAAGAAAGGTTTTGGAAATCTTAAATTAAAAGTTTCATGTTTTTAGATCAATCCAGTCAAATGAGTACACAGAATGAAAGATGAGCAATTAGCCACTAAGGTTAAGCAAGATGAATTAAAAAATATTCAACATGCTAGTAATACCCAGTGTCAAGAGTCCCCTCCCCCAAAAAGTTCTGCAAATTTTTCTTTTGTCTGTCATTTAAAAATATTGTAAGAAGTCTCTCATTTTCTAGCTTCCACTTCTTCCTACTATCTACTTTCACTCTTCCTCTCTCTTTCCCTGTTCTTACTTCTTTTTATAAAACTTTATGATTATCAGTGAACCATCTCACTCTTATGCTTCATAGCCACATCCAGTTTATTCAGTAGCCAAGATGGTTTCTGGCTCTCTGAGAAAGGCTATTTCTAAAAATAATAAATTGAATTCAGCACTTACGCAACACCGTTGCAAAACAAACATTTGTTGGCATATATTGTTCCATCAGATCCACAGTGAGGCCTATATTCCATGGTGCATGCCTTAGAGTAACTGCCGCATACAATCTGCCCATGTCCAAAAAAAGAAGAAGAAGAAGAAGAAGAAGAAGAAGAAAGAAAAGAAAAGATAGTAAAAGAAAAGAAAAGAAAGAACAAGTTCAGGTCATAAAATCATAGAAAATAAACTTTTGAAAGACCTTAAAGATTATTTAGGTCAGAATTCCATATGTGAAAGGACATTCTCCAAAGTTTATATAACCTGACCTAACACTGGTGGAATGATCATCAGCAAGGGATAACTCAGTTCAGATTTAAGGCTTCCCTCTTACTCCTCTACATTTGAGTGACTAATACATCCTATGGATTCTATCTTGTACTTAATTTCCAAATTAGTCCTCTCCTTTCCAGACTGTCATTCACTTTAACCCGGCCCTCAATAGGTCCTGCCTACACATTTGCAATGATCTGCCAATGTATTGCCCAGGGTCCATGCTTTCTTGGGGATATCAGTCCTCCTCTACATTGATGCAGAGTGATTTGGTGTTTTTTTTCACAAACCAAATTAGATCCTGTTCTTCAAATACTTAACTGACTTCACCATCAACAGAAAATCCCCTTGTGACCTGTACTTATCTCTCCATTCTTATCTGCTCTGCCTCTTATGCTAGGCCATTTAAGGACTGAATTCCCTGAATGTCTCCCACTCCTGAAAGTCCCTGTGACTTTGCTCATGATGTTTTTCCTCTTACACTTTATCCCTCAATCCAGCTCCTGTTCCTCCTTTTAAGTCAGGTCAACGATTTTTATAAATTTCATGATGTCATTTCTTTCTCCCACCCATGGAATTGGTTAGGTTCCCCAAATTAAATTGAATATCCTTTACATGTTAACAGTTCTCCTATCTTATTCTAGTTATTGACATCCCACTCACATAACTCTTTACCCCTAAAATGCCTCTATATTTCTTTTGAACTTTTTGTGCTTTTAAGAAATAACTTCCTTTATTGTTATGAGAATAACCGTAAGTCCCTAATTTCCTTGAACTCCTTTTCTTAACCTGCTAATTAGTTGCAGTGTTAGAAAATAAGCACATGGCCCAGGCAGCAGGGCTCAGTGGTTGAGTGTTGACCTATGAACCTGGAGGTCACAGTTTGATTCCCAGTCAGAACACATGCCCAGGTTGCAGGTTCAATCTCATCAGTGATGTTTTTATCTCTCTCTCCCTCTCCCTTCCCCTCTGAAATCAATAAAAATTATATATATATAAAAAAAAGAAAAGAAGCACATTTATACAAGCCTGCCCCAATTAAGGGTTATGAGTAAAGTTTCTGAAATCCTCCTCTTGGTAAATTAACTATACTTCAGGTTATTGGTTCAGGCTGGCCAAATGTCTTACCTATGACCATACATGATATAGATAATTTCTAAATGACATATATAAAATAGTTTTTCCCATACAAAAATGAGCAATTAGTGTAACATCTTATATTAAGAATAAATAAAATTTCTGAATATACTTACACAACTCCCATCATGAAGTTTTCTGAGTGCAACTCCTTCTTCTCTGAAAAAGAAAATTTTATCTAATTGGTAAAGCAGTTACTTGATATTTCATAATCTACAGAATAAAATACAGTCATATGTCATTCTGTGTTGTCTGACTGGGACTGAGAATGAGGGGTTCTGGTTAATATTTTACTCCAGTTAACTAATAGTGACCATTAATATCTTTGATGGGTAATAAAACATCCATAAAATAAAAACATAAGAAAATAAGATCAGCACTGAAAGGACTATTAAAAAATAGCCCATGAATATTCAGATAAAGGAATAGTATAGTGTGAAAATATTTTTGCAGTTAGCTAATGATTGACATGTCTTTATCATAGTAAATTCTAAACGCTTATTGTAATTTGTATCTTACAGAAAGAATACTGAAGTGTTTAGTGGATTGGGTGTTTACTTTGTGCTACAGATTAACTATATACAGTTTGGATCCTAACACATATGCCTGACTTCAAAGCCCATGATTTTAACAACTAATCATAAAATAGTGAATTAAAATTGCTGAAAAGGCTGGTAATAAACATTCTCCTAGAAGCTGAGGGGTTATTTCCAGTGAGAAGTTAATATTTAACTTGTGGCAGTGGGGATTCCAACTGGTTCCCACTACCTATTTGTACTCTCACTCTCTTCCCCAGACTTTCCCAGGCAAGCATGAGAAGTAACATGAATTTCCTCTGGTGTATGAAAGATACATCCAAGCCTTGTAATCGTGTCTATGGATCACAGCCTACATAGAGAGAGCTATCTTCTGAGTTCCTTAGAGATATAGCTAATTTTTAAAAATTTTAACAAAGAAATGCCCCAAGAGGATGGACAAAAGGTAGGATTTGTTAGACCCTATGTTTAACAACCAAGCACATTTTGGCCAATGTGTATTTTGTGGTCGTTAAAGGGGCTGGGGCAGAGCTCCAAATTGAATATCATACTTACTTTTTTTGCATACAATACATGCATTCATTGCTGTACACTTTCTGATCTATTCCACATATTGGTTTCAGCTGCCTTGTGCATGCAAACACGGGGCCTTTACCCTGGTATTTGGAGCAATCGACCTGTAATTGGAAGAAAAATAATGTCCTACATTCTCTTTCTTCAATTTTGTAGTCATTCTTATATCAAAATGGGAACAAGAGAATGGAAAGAGTACCCAGAAGATATTCTATTGGACTCGGTGCTGCACTACAAAAACTGATCAGACCTAGGACATTCCTTAAGTAAAATAGAATCGGCTGTTTAAGCCCTGGCGAAGTAGCTCAGTTGATTAGAACCTCATCCTGATAAGAAGGTTGCAGGTTCAATCCCTAGTCAGGGCAACATAGAAGAATAAAACCCCCCAAATAATTGGCTGTTTAAGAAGGAAATATTAATCTCTCCTTTTAGGATTATAATGCAAGTCCAAGGAATAATTAATGTGAAAAATAATTTTTAAAAAGGTTAAAAAATGCTACCCAAAAGTAAAATTTACTTTATCCGTTACTCCCCTTTTGCAACAAGTCTCATTTTGAACCTTTGAAGAAAGAACCACCACCAGGAAGAGAAGAGTAGGAACAGTACTGAGCCAGTTTAGCTACCTCCCCGGCTCATTTGCACATTAGCTCTGATTTCCTTTGTACAAAGACCACACAGGGAAGGCTGTACTCACCTCTTGCCCAATTTCTTGGTCATCTGCAGAGAAGGGAAGGGGATGTAATCAGAGAGAAGGAATTGGAGAAAGCAAATTCCATGATTAGAAATGCAAAACTGGATTCATTATTCACAGTAACTAAAACCACTTGTTGAAGTAAAATATAGAAATGTTTAAAAAATGCCACAAAAAATGTTAAAAAAAGGTTTTTAAAATGTTTGGGTTAACTTCCCTGAAACTTGAAGTGTGATATTAAGAACACATTCCCCTCTGCCCTGAAGCATGTGTATTCTATTGATAAGAGTTTGAACTTCAGTTACCGACTTCCAGTGACTTGCCAGGATAACCCTGTCTGATGGCGGGTAGTCCTCCCCCTCTCCAAACTGTTTACAAGTGTGTTTACTGATATGTCCATTGGAACTGATGTTAAACTTGAGATCTTACGCTTTTTGTTTACCAGAGTCTCCCTCTTCCCCTCTGGACTGCCGTGGGTACTACAAGCTATTTATAGGGTCCCCAAACACCCTTCAAGTTGATCATGGCTTGAAGGCTGGACATCTGCTGGTTGCTGATCGCTTTGATCCCTGTGCCGCAGTGGTGGCTCTGATCGCTGGAAGTTTTCATCACTGATGGCCTTGAGTTTGGGCGCAGTGCCCTTCCCCAAACGACTCGCTCCATTCCCGAAGGCAGAGGAATGATGGGGCCTCAGATGGATCCATGCTGTAAGCAGGGATCTCTGAAGGTAACACTGCCCTGAAACTGAAACTTCCTTCCTGACTAGCCAGCCAGGAAGGCGCCACTGCTGCTGCCAGAGGAAGCCACGAGCTCCCTTTAAGCGTGTACCCCTGGCACCGGGAAATTTGTGAGTAACAGTGTGCTGTGTGCTGGTAAGTTTTGTGCCCACTGCAATGATAAAAGGAGAATAAACTGCTGTGTGAATTGCATCTATAACTATTTGTGTGGTGTAATTCCTCCTGCAGTAATAAATATACCAGTACAAGGTCAGATGAAATGGCCTGCCACGGTCCTACCAGCCCAAAGCAGTCTTTTTTGCTGGCAACTACTTTAACGGTTAGAGCACCTGCACGGTTAAAGTTTTACCTCCAGGGACACCTTAGGTAAACGCTCCTTTCCTTCTCAGGCACCATTTCCCAACTACTCTTGCCCAGGCCAGACCTAAGAGAGGCCGCTTCTTTACTCGGGGCCAACGTCAGGGTGGAGACAGAGATGCGTGTGATCTCTGGGGAAAAACCATGGGGAAATTTCTGGTCTTTGGAGGGAGGGCTATCATAGGTCTTCAAGAGTTCTTGTGGGCATGCCCAGGGCAAGGTTGGATTATGGTCTCAACATTTCATGAGTGGTTTCTGAAAGGGCAAGTCAGAATCCTGAGGGATCCTGATCAGGAACTGGGTGAAGAGCCTACAATCTTTCTACTCTTCTCCCTCTCTCTTCCTTTTCCTGAAGATCTTACCCTTCTCCCACTTTGTTAATCAGACCAATCCAAATAGATACTTCTTAAATTTTCTTCTGACTCCAGCATTCTACTATTACTAAGGGCTGAATATATTGCAGTTAGCATAAAGGCACGAGTATTTAAAAGGATTCTTAACTCACCAGCTGGAGAGTCAGCCCAGGTAGTGGCTGCCAGAGCAAGAACGGCAAAAGCAATGATGGTCTTCATGGTGAATGAGGGTGCTAGGAATATGCTGCTCAGAGTGAGAGACAGAGAAAAAGTAATCTGCCTAATATACTCCTGTGTATATATAGTGCACATATACAATGCAGGGTCCCACCCTTATTAAAAATTGACCTTTTTAATGATGATTGACTGTTTACCCAAGCTAGAGTATTTTTCATTTGTCAAGGAAAGCTTCCTTATTATCTTGATTTATAGACAGTTGGAACAGTTACGCCCTGCAACTCATCTACCAAAGATGTTTTACATAATAATCTTTTGATTTCTCAGCAAATACAATGGCGTGACTATGTTTGAGAACAAATATTATAGGTGTAGAAAGGAGAAATAAAAATTAAAATGACGTGTAAAGGTTATAAGCTTGCAAGGTGATGAATAACTACTGGAATTAGTGCAGTGATCACATTGTAAGGTATAAAAATGTCAAATCTCTATGCTGTACACCTGAAATTAATATAACTAACATATTTAAACTAATATGCCAATTGTACTTAAATAAAAAAATTAAAGAATTAGATTAAATGCAGGAAAGTTGAAATAGAAACTAAAAGTAACATTTCTTTAAAATATACAATAGTAGCCAAAACTGGTTTGGCTCAGTGGATAGAGCGTCGGCCTGCGGACTGAAGGGTCCCGGGTTAGATTCCAGTCAAGGGCATGTACTTGGTTGCGGGCACGTCCCAGTGAGGGGCATGCAGGAGGCAGCTGATTGATGTCTCTCTCTCACTGATGTTTCTGACTTCCCCTCTCCCTTTCTCTCTGTAAAAAATCAATAATAATAAAAATATATATATATTTAGTAGCAACAAGAATAGGTAGCATTATAACACCTTGATTTTTTAGAGTATGAAGAATTTTACAATGTTCTATGAAGGTTTGTTAAATTATTAAAATAAACTGGTGAATTTTATAGTATTGTTGCTACTTAGCAGATGGGACAACAAACTCAGAAAGATTAAATGTATTCTATTTAGCCCTAGCTGGCTTGGCTCAGTGGATAGAGTGTTGGCCTGTGGACTAAAGGGTACAGGATTCAATTCCGGTCAAGGCCACATGCTGGGGTTGCAGGCTTAACTCCCAGTAGGGGGCATGCAGGAGGCAGCCGATCAATGAGTCTCTTTCATCATTGATGTTTCTATCTCTTCCTTTTCCTTCCTTTCTGAAATCAATAAAAAAAATATTTTAAAAAAATGTATTCTACATAGTCACATAGTTAATGGTCAGGAGAGCTAGTTATACAAAATCCTAGGCCTTCACTTCTCTCCTAAAATATGTTTTCCTTTATTAGGATATATTACTTCAATAACTAAAATGGGCAATGAATAATCTGATTTTAGCATTCTTTCTCATGCCTCTTAAGATTATAAGCATGATACTTTGTTTATACACAATCCCTTGCAAATACACACACACACACACACACACACACACACACACACACACACAACCAAATTTTTAAAATAATACGGGCCCAATGATTTCCAATTACTTAGAAATTTATCCCTATTATCTCATGTGGTCCTCACATCAGCTTTCCAGAAGATAGAGTTAAAATGGCGTAAATTCCCAAAGGACAAACTCAAAGATTAGAGGAGTTTAGCAAATTCCCAAAGCACTCAGCTACTGAGTGATAGGATCTTGACTAAAAGTGGATCTTCTAATTTCATATCTTATGATCTCACAGCACTCCCTGAATTTATTTCTAATTTTTTAAGGAGTGTCTCTCTCACTTATATATTTATTTTCCAATACCACCTCTTTCCCTCAGGTAGAGTTGTATAATCTCAGTTTAATGCCATTGTGAAATTTGGATACTTATACCTCACCCATATTTCAATGCTTCATCAATGTTTAAAATATGCATGATACATGAAATGCTCTCTAGAAGCTTTTCTGAATGGGATAAGTGATCTTCCTCCCAAGTTAGAGTGAAGCATCTCACTAGACTCACCATGTTCTAAGGAGATAGAATTAAGAACAATGGCTCACAGGATGTAAGAACCTGAACAAGCATCTGGGTCTGAGGTTTTCAAACTTTTCATTGCTGTTGTTTACTTAAGAAATGGAACATGTTTTTCCTCCCAAAAGTAATTTCATGAGGCCAGTAATAAATGAAAAGATATTTTTTAAAGGAAATAACTTAAATAGAAATCCTTAAGATAGGATTCATGAATACCTACATTTTCTCCACAGACCTCAAGGTTCCGTGTAAATCCATATGTGAACTTCTAAACTAGATTAAAATAAAATATAAAATAAAATAAAAAAATAAAATTAAATTAAATTAAAATAATAAAATAAATAAAATAAAATAGAGGAAGTGAGACCACTCAGTGAATCAGATATCCTGAAACTTGTACAAGATTCTTTCTGGTTTGCCATTCTTTCTCACACCCCCAACCACCCTTGTGTCAATATGGGATCTCTGCCTCTACTTACTTTCCCAGAGAAGGTGAGGGTACACCTCACCTGATCCTACACTCAGTTCTCCATTGCGATTGGACATCACCTTCTGGATATCCATAGCAGCTTCACGGTCAACATTTCCCCCAGAAATCTTCATGCCAAATTCACATTTTTAATGGCTTCTCTCCAATTTCACTCTGTTAAGCTTTGTCAGTAGTAACAAATCCAGGAAAATGTAGGAGTTTTCATTCCTCTCTAATTTTAATATCATATCTAATCTTCCACCAACTAGGTTTTATTTTGTGTGTACCTTCTTCTCAAGGAAAAATATAAGTTTAAAAAACACCATTTCCTTTTTTTTTAATGCACAGTTCAAGAATAATTGTCTAGAAATCTACCTCCCATGTTCTTTCCTTTTCGGAAATTATCATAGGCATGACAGAGAAATTAACCAGCAACAAATTCCAATAAGACTTCATTTTTCTCTTTTCCTTTTGTCACCTACTCAATAAAAGGATTTAAAAACAATATATAGAATTATGCTGAAGTCGGCATCATCACTATACATTGCCCAAATTAAAAGTCACTTCAGAGGATCCACACCCATTTATATTACCAGTTGCTTAACAGGCTCAAGATTTTTGTTTCAAAACAAATTGATTGGGTGTGATACTAGGGCAGCCAGCCCTACTTCTAAACTAGACTAAAATAAAATATAAAATAATACAATTAAATTAAATTAAAATAATAAAATAAAATAAAATAGAGGAAGTGAATATGGGTCTGTACTGCCATAACTCCCTAGCAGTCCCCACTATGGTCTCCCTCACAGTAAGAGTGAGTTTCCATCAATAAATATAGATGTACAAGATTAACTAGTCCTTCTCTGTCTCTAAATAAAATTACATTTGATTCTGACTCCTCCACTTTGCCTGGATATGAGGAGATTTGGTCATAAATCTAAATAATAAACCCTAAAAATGAATTATTGGAGTTTATGAGGATCTAACATGGTCAATAAATAATCAAAAACTGAGATCAGGCCCTCTGATCTGAACAATCCGAGTTGTATCCTGCATCCTGATGGTCTAAACCTGCCATAAATGGTTCCCTTCACTGAGGTTGCTCCCTGATTCTATGCCAATAACTAAAATGGGTATTAAATAATCTGATTTAATCTGGGACAGGGTGACTTTTGAAATTGAGAACTCCTGAATCTAGGGATTTGTGAAACATGTTTTTAGTCACACAGTCAGTAGTCTTTTGCCTTTTCAGGCTGTGATCAAGCAGCAGTCTGGGTCAGTATTAGAACTCAGCCCTTTTCATTTTTCTTGAAAATGTTATTCCTTCTGCTTTACTTTTGAAAGTATTCAAGTTACAAAGTGTAATTCTTTCCTATAATAATGTGTGCTTTTGTTCAATTTAACTCAAATATCCTTTAAGTCAATTACAACTCTTTTCTGCTAGTTTTGTGATGCAGAAAAGGAAAGATGCATGAAAGACTAATTAATAGTTTTTAAATACTGCTTGCATTGTTGATTCTGTGTTATTCTTGTTTGAAATGTTGACATTAAAATCACTGTCACAATTTCATTCTTCTTTAGAATCGCATTTTGTGCTTTTAGGTCAGTGCTAATCTGGGGGTGAGCAGCTCCACCAGAAATCCTTTAGTGGGCACTTAAAACTGGACTCATCCAACTGCCTCACCTCTTCTGAGTGCAGAGGAGCAGCCTCTGGGTGGGGAAGGGTGGGCATTTCCTGCTTGATTCATCAATGTCTGTCCTGTGACCAGAGACCTGGATTTAAGCAAATATCCTTTGTGGACACAACTTGTCAATAATTTATTTTTAGAGACCTTGGCAATAGTTTTGGCAACTTTCTCACTTAACATTTGAAGAGCAAAGCAGATGCAGAGATAAGAACATAATAAACGGATGACTTTTCATTTTTATCACTGCTCCCAGGACTCCTTTCATGTAAGTCAAGGTGTTGAAAGTCACTTTCACTGTTAATCTCAGCAAGTGTACTGTCACCCTGCCACATGTTCCATAGATTTGGAATGGAAATATTCCACAAATGGAAGTGACCATTTCTGTAGATAATGAACAATTTTCTAGGATCACTGAATAAAAAAGCCATTTCATTTGTCCAAAACCATAATCAGATAGATAATATTATTTGCATGGAGAATATAGAACTGGGGCCCATAAGTCCAGAGGGATTGATGTAAGGAACATGAGCTTTAAAAAAACCACATATACTTGAATTTGTATTTCTGATTTATACCCATTTGGGGTAAGCTCAGAAAATTATTTGCCTCTCTTGGCTCCAGGATTCCCCTATATTAAATATGCTATATAAATAATCTCTAATTTTCTTCTAGCTCTGTCAGTCTAGTATTTTATCATCCTAAAAGGTTTTTATTAATCTTTTCCTGATTGAGATTATCTTTATCACTACATACCATATTTCAGCTGGTAAAAATAAAATTAATTAGTATAAAGCATAATGCTAATTACAACAATACATTTCACAGTATATTTTTATGGTCTCATGCTGCATTTGCATTCTTTTTTAGCTTTAGCTTTAGCTTGCTCATATTTCTGAAAAATACCTCACAAGTCTAGCCTTCCTGGGGGTGGGAGGGTACATTTTATAAGTTTATATATTCATGTAACTAACTTGTTTCCAACCACTGGTGTCAGCAATTTTTAGGAAAAAAAGTGTAATTGATATTTTTTTAGAGAGAGAAGGAGAGAGAGAGAGGAAGAGAGAGGTAGAGAGAGAGAGATGAAAGCAAAACATTCATCAGCTGCCTCCTACACACTCCCTACCTGTGATTGAGCTGCAACCTGGGCATGTGCTCTGACTGGGAATCGACCCAGCAACCTTTTGGTGGAAGAGACAGTATTCAATTAAATGAGCCACACTGGCCAGGACGCCAGCAATTTTTAGTTTGTACTAGGGAGGGAAGGTAAAAATTCTCTAAATTCTCCTCTATTCTTGTAGGTTTTATGTCAACAGGCCAGAACTGAGAATATCTGTCCTAAATTTTCTTTTAAAATTAAAAATATATATTTTTTATTGATTTTAGAGAGGAAGAGAAAGGGAGAAATAGAAATATCAATAATGAGAGAGAATCATTGATCACCTGCCTCCCACATGCCCCACATTGGGGATGAAGCATATGCCCCGATGGGAATTGAACTGTGATGTCCTGGTTCATAGGTTGACATTCAACCACTGAGCCATGCCTCGGGCATCCTCCTCTTAAAATTAATTCTTAGGTTCACTGAAAAACTTATAATAATATGTTGTTCCATGCCAGGTATTGTATTAGGCTCCAGGGATATAAACAAGTCTATCAAACTGCCTCTTTGCTTAAAGGAGTCATAGTTCAATTACAAAACAGTGACAACTGGTAACATAGGTGTAAGGACAGGATGTTATAGGATCATATAAAAGGAATAACTAATTCATATTCTGAAATAAAAAGAGGTTATGGAAAGTTTCCAAGCTGCACCTTGCCTGGGGTGAGAACAAATTAGTCCATAGTTATGGAGAAATGGACCTTGTGAAATAGAAGAAAAAATGGGAGAAGGATAAGTGATGAATAAAGAGGATATGTTAGGAAGAGGAAACATGTAAGAACAAGTTCAAGATAATTATTCAAGGTATAAGAGATAGAAGGCAATGCAAGTGTTGACACTAAAGAGGTGAACAGAAGCCTTGCAGCCAAGACTTTCGAGTTCATCTTGGGAGTTAGTCATTGAAGGGTTTTAAGTATAATATCATCAAATTTGGATTTTAGGTCATTCCTCTGCCTGGAGTGGAGACTGCAATGGAAGGGCCAAGTCTGAATCAGGAAAATCATTTGTAAAACTGTTGTGGTCAATCATGAAAGGGTAATGATGACTTGGAGCAAGTTTAGCAGATTTGGTGATTAACTCTATCGAGGATAAAGGAAAGGGGGGAAGACAATGCCTAGATTTCAGGTTTGTCTCATTTTTCTTTGCTCTAATGCAGTACAGCTGCCTTGTAGGAATTTTCCAATACTCTACATTGGGGAATGAAAAGATCTATGTTTTGAAGAGATCATTTGGAGATCAAACAAAGAGTTGTAAAAGATGGAGACATTCAAGTCTGTTTGGCCACTGAAGAGGAAAAGGGCCTAAAATTCTAAAAGAAGAAAAACAAGCTAAAATGCAACTTATCTACAAGCTAGAAACATATTTACAAGTACTGTAACAGCTTGGCTTGATGGGAGGCAGAATATCAGAATAACGCAGAAGGACCTCTATGGTCAAATAAAAATTCCAATGAGGATGACAAATAGTTTGATTTATTTACCTGGGACTGATCTTCAGTGGACAAAGCTTTTACTCTGTTCACTCTTCATGCTTGAAAAATGATTTACAGTCACATATTATTAAGATGGAACTTTAATTTCAATACCGGAAAGGAGAAAGGATCTACCTATGTGCCAAGATGCTGTCAGGAAAACACACACACACACACACACACACACACACACACACACACACACACACAGATGTCTTGTTATACTTTTTTCTATTTGGAAAACAGATATCACCCATCATTGGTAAAGCCCACAGGAAGAGTCAGTTGAAGACACACTTCTTTTAATTTTAGTTATGTGTGTAATCGAGGCTGTGACTGGCCTCGGTCAAAGTTAACCAAGATGGTCAGAAAGATTATTGAATTGAGATACAAATGTGAATCTTGCCAATACTTTTCTCAGTTTCAAGCTCACATTAAGTATTTAGAAATGTCAACATTTATTTGTTCCTATTATCAATATCATAGAACTAGAAGTGTGGCTGATATTTAACAATATAGAAGGGAGCAAAAAGATGACAATCAAGATACAAGAAAGAAGGAAAAGAGAGAGAGTCCTACTGCTTACGTGTTTACAGCCTACAGGTCAAACTGGGCCCACCACCAATTTTTGTAAATACAGTTTTATGGGAACACATCATGCATATTTATTTACATAATGTAAATTCATTTCCTTTTTTTTTTAATCGTCACCTGAGGATATTTTTCCATTGATTTTTAGAGAGAGTGGAAGAAAGAGAAATATCCAAACACATCAATTGGTTGCCTTTTGCATACAGGGCCAGGGAGGAGCCTTCAACAGAGGTAGCCACTCATATCCACTGAGTCAAACTGGCTAAAGGCTTCATTTCTTTACACAACAGTGGCATTGAGTGTTGTGACAGAGACTAAATGTCTCACTAAGCTTAAAACATTTTCTATGTGGCTCTCTACAAAAAAAGTTTGTTCACCTATAAGCTAGACAAGGGCTTTCCGAAGACTTGTAAGGAAGAAGATTTCAATGAGTTCTTTACATGAGAAAATAAGTTTGACAATGGTAGATCTATGAACACCCATACTCTAAAAATGGATTCTGAAATATTAGACAGAAATGCATAATCTGTGGTACTGACCAGAAAAAGGTGATCAAAATAGCTTTGCTTTCTTTAGTTCCATCTCAGGGTCATTTGTTATTCCCTAGTTTAGAATTTTAGGGCTGGTTTCCGAAACTTCATTGAGATGGGTCTGGTTTTTATTTGTCCCCCATCCAACAAGGATATAACTTGAGAAGCAAGCCAGAAATGTACTTGATAGTTAATGCAGTTATTTTTGTTGGGACCATTTTGACATTGACATTTTATATTCACCTCTAGTTTGGATCTCAAAAAAATCACTTCCAGATTAAAAACAAAATCTCAAATAATGTGTTCAATACACTCTTAACTCTAATCCTTAATCCTCAGTCCATTTTCTACTCTGTTGCTCCTGGTCATCATCTCATTCTTTATTTCTGCACCCTCACTTTACCCTAACTGGATCCCTGGGCCTTTCTCCACCCCTTACCTTATCTCACTCCAGACCAGCCACCCTATTACTTTTTCTCTAGTGTTTAGAATGATTATCAAGGAATGGTTAAGTCTTAAAGGTAGGATAACAAAGTATTTGTGAATCTTACCTAATATTCATTATTATAATAAAAATAATCCTATATTAAAAGGGTAATATGCAAATCAACTGAAGAGCGAAATGACCAGTCGCTATGATGGGCACTGACATTCAAAGCAGGAACTTCCTCCAGCCCACAGGCCCCGATTACTGGATGGGAGCCTGCTGGCCATCCTCTCAGTCCCTTCCCCTGGCCAGCAGTTATAATCACCAGATGGGGAACAGGGAACTGGTGGTGGGTAGCAGCAGATTCAGGCCCCCACCCTGCTGGTCACCCCACACACAGAGAGTGACCTGTGGCAGAGTGTGGATTTGGTGAGTGGGTGATAATGGCCAATTGCTCAGACCTTCCCCCTTGCCTGCAGGCTCTAATCACACGATGGGAGCAGGGAACTGGGATGTATGGTGGTGGACATGGGTGGCACCAGGCCAATGCCCCCATCTCTCTGATCACCCCACACACAGAGGGCAACCAGTGTCGGGGTATGGTCTGGCGAGCTGGTGGGCTTCAAATGCCCGATGGCAAACAGAGAACCAGTGGGTGATGGGGCCAGCTGCTGGAAGCCAGGGAAGATGGCCCTGATTGCAAGCCAGGCCTAGGGACCATACCTATGCACAAATTTTGTGCACCAAGCCCCTAGTAATAAAAATAATGAAAGAAGAATAAACCTCAATAATGTGTTCAAAATCACATAACAAAGCAACTATATCTCAAAAAAATTGTATGTATTGGTCATGAAAAAAGAATTTCTGGATTTCTTATAATTAAACAGAAAGGAATACAGCTTCACACATTATAGAATCTCTAAACATACCCTATACATCCCGGAGCTGCCCCTATATAAAAGCAACATTATTTTCTCACTGTTATCCTGGCATTTTGATGCTTGAAAACTTATTTAAATGCCTTCTTTCTTTCTTTTTTCTTAAGGACAACATTGGGGGAAACATAAATACTGATTTGTTTTCACAGAGTTACAAAGGACAAATATCACCAAATCCTACTATAATTAGCCTAGTGACAATTTAACTAAACTAAAAAGGGCAAAGGGGAAAAAATGCAAAATTAGCTTCTCAAATCCAACCAGGCCTGCCATTTGGCACAGTTGCTCTTTAGCTGAGAACAAGTTGGACCACAGGCTTCCTCCTTCCAGAGTATGTACAGGACCAACCCAGAATCTAAAAGTGAACAACATACCTCTGTACTGTCACAATATTCCAGTATCAAGATTCTGAGAATGACAGTTACTGGTTGTCCATCCCACCCTGATCTAGAGTTTGCATTTCCTGATAGATTTCTCATGTGCTTTAGCCCACTGACTAGTTCAGTAGCCTCTAACTACATGCTGGAAGTATAAAATAGATACCAATATCAAAGATTTAGTTTAAAAAGTTTTTATTGATTATATTTTGAAATAGTAGTTTTTAGATATTGAGTTAAATACAAATATTATTGAAAAAGATCCAAGCTGGTGGCTGACAGGACGGTAATGGACAAGATAGTGTGATTGAGAGCGTGAAAGGAGTGTGTGTGTGGATGTGTGAGGAGTGTGTGTATTTGTGAATGAGGGACAATTATATTCCACAGGACTGTCAGGGACTGGCAGACCAGGCTTCCCTGGCTAGACAGCCTCTACTACAGCTGAAATCTATCATGGGGCAGCCAGCTATGCTGCAGAGACTGTGCCATCTTGAAGGGGAGAGCAGCTGTGATTAGAAGCCCAGCCTTACTTTCACCTGGGGAGACCTCAGATACCACCTGGGACCCTACAGCCACAATGCCCAGCAACCAGCTGCCTCGGATACCGAGACCCCAGCCTCCCTGGTTGCAGGCACCAAAAAGTCTGTCCAGGGGGAGATGAGGTGGTAGCTCGTCCAGTGTTTTCTCACATAGCAGATAGAAGAAACAACTGAATCGAATAACATCTACCCAGAATTGACAAGTTAAACACAGCTGGTGAGGCAATCCATAGATGGAAAGGTCAGAGATCACCTGCAGAGAGGTGGGATTGGGGATCTCGGCTGGAGGGAGAAATGTGTGCGGCCAGGACTAGAGTCTCAGAAGGAGACTGCACTGCACCATATCTATGTCCTTGGAGTCAGTATAGCACTCAAATGTGGAAGAGGGTCCACAGGGCTGCTGGCAGTGGGGATTCTAGATCTAAGGCCACAGCTATGGAATACTGTGCCCAGAAAGGCAACCTGAAGTTCTATACTGGCCACAGTGTTGGGAAGAGAAAGTTGTAAGGCACCATGGTTGCTCTGTCTTTATAACTTTCTTGCTTTACTTACTAAACCCAGTGCATATGATCTTTCAATTAAAAAAACACTCACCAAGACTGCAAGGGACAGTGATTTTTGTGGCAACTGAGAATAGAAAGAGATGAGCAGGAAGTCATCTCTGAGACAGTCCATCCCTCCAATCCTGAACAGACATTTTTCTCCTGAAGACAAGGCAACTTCTAGCAGTGCAGCTGCACCCAGTTTTGAGCATAGCAGAGAAAGGAAGATTCTAAATACCCTTAGGGAGCCCTGGGGGACTGGGTTGAGGGGCCATTTGGTCCCAGAAATTAATACACTGCCACTTAGAGGCCATTCCAGAAATAGATACGTGTGTGAATAAGACTGAAAGCAGGCAGAAGAATAAAATGGACAGATTGATTCCACCTGCTTGAAACTAAGGCTGTGGCATATAACACAGAGGAGCAGTAGATGGCTGGAAACCTCAACACTGTGCTGACTACCTGACAGGAAACTGAGACATGGCAGGCAGAGCAGTAGAGAGGGGTCTTAAACCAGCCCACATGTGTCATAGAAACTCTGCTGAAGTAAATGAACTTCACTTTTTTATTTATCTTTTACTAAAGAAACTAAAACTTTTTTTCCACTTTAGTTTTTTATTATTTTATTTATTATTTTACCATTTTTAAATCATTTTTTAGATTAGTGTTCTACATTCTATTTTATTTTTTATCATTATTTTATTCCATTTCATTTTTTTTCTTTGCCAACACTTTCCTCACTTTTCCCATTTTCATCCTGCTTCCCTTTTCCTATTTCTGCTTTTTTTTCTCTATCCTTTCTTTTTACTCCCAGTTAAAAATTGATTTTCTTTATCTGCTTTATTGATGCATTACTATTAAAGTAGTTTCTGTTGGCCTATATATATATGAATATATGATTTCCTTGCCCCTACTCCAAGTCCATGTACACCTTTCTTTTCTTTTTCTTCATAGCCAATCTTTTTTTTTCTCTTTCTTGTTGCTGTTTTTCTTTTTTATTTTGTGCTTTTGTTTTTCCTCTCCTAGCTTGTTCTCTTCTTCTACTAATAGCTTAATTAGTTTCAATCACCAGCTCAGGCCTATATGCTCTCTATTCTCCTTTTCCAAAAACAGATGAATACATAGATAAAGAATGGGAAAACTTTACATATATATAAATTAAGTATATATTTTTAATTATATTTATATATATATATTAATTATATATTTAAATACATTTTAAATATATGTTTTAAATTATTTTTTAATTGTTATTTTCTATTTTTTGAATTTTTTTTTTCTTGTACATTTTCTTTATATCCCCTCTGAACTGAATCATGGCCATTTCCCATTCATTCAATTCCTTGACCTTACCTTCTGGATATAAACTCTGCCTCTTCAGATTCAGCTTCCTTCCTTCGTATCGGGGTATTTGTTGTTTGCATCTTTTGGATTAGTTGTTAGTTTTTTGGAGTTTTCTCCCTATATATATATATTTCCCCCTTTTTCCTTTCCTTTTATTACCTTTTTCCTTTTCTCAATATTATTTTTGAGCTCTTTACTCTCCCCAAATTCTCTTTTCTCAGATTTTCACCTTTATTTGGGGTTATTGGTATCATGAATACATTTGCATTTTGCGCCCTGTGTTGTGTCTGGTTGAATTGTATTTTGTGCCTTTGAGTCAATGTGGTAGAGAGTGAGCTACATAACCAGACATTCTGAGAGTATTGAAAATGGGGAGACAAAGAAACAGTCCCCCTATAAAAGAAAAGGAGGAAGCACTGAAAAAACAAGTAAATGATTCTAGCAAATCAGATTCAACATTATATTAGAAAGAACATACAACATGGAGGCAAGCAATTTGTCACAAAAAGAATTCAGAGCAATGGTCATAAGGACACTGAAAAAGATGGAAGACAAATTCAACAACATGTGTAAGAACCAAGAGGAAATGAAGGAGAACCAAAAAGAAATGGAGAATGAAATAGCTGCAATAAAGAACACAATAGAAAGCATCAACAGTAGACTAGAAGAAGCTGAGGACCACATTAGTGAGCTAGAAGACAAGGTAGGAAAAAAATACTCAAACGGAGCAGCAACTGGAAAAAGAAAAAAAAATTAAAAAAGCAAAGAGCATAAGGTAGCTTTGGTAAACATGAAAAAAAAACAACAACATCCACATAATAGGGATACCAGAAGGAGAGAAAACTGAGCAAGGAATAGAAAATCTGTTTGAAGAAATAATGACAGAAAACTTCCCTGATAATGGCAAGAAAACCCCCACAGAAGTCCAAGAAGCTCACAGAGTCCTAAACAAGATGAACCCAAAAAAGACCAACACCAAGACACATTATAATTAAATTGGCAAACAACAAAGTAAGAATCTTAAAGGATGCTAGAGACAGTTACCTATAAGGGATCTCCCACTAGACTACCAACTGATTTCTCAACAGAAACATATCAGACCAGAAGGAAATGGAATGAAATATACAGTCATGCAAAGCAGGAGTCTGAATCCAAGAATACTATACACAGCAAGGCTATCATTCAAAATTAAAGGTGAAATCAGGAGCTTCACAGACAAAAAAGGTGCTAAGAGAGTTTATTACCATCAAATCAGCAATGCAAGCAATGCTAAAGGGACTGCTGTAAAAAGAAAAAATAGTAAGAGAAGAAGGAACACAAGCATAAAGAATAAAAATGGTGACAAACAAGTACCTATCAATAAGAACTTTAAATGTAAATGGATTAAATGCACCAATCAAAAGACATAGGGTAGCTAAATAATAAGAAAATATGATCCATATATCTCTGTCTACAGGAGAGCCACATCAGATCAAAGGACTCACACAGACTGAGGGTGAAGAGATAGTAAAAAAAATTTTCAGGCGAATGGAAATGAATAAAAAAATGAGGGTAGCAATACATATATCTGACCAATTAAATCTCAAAGTGAAGGACATAACAAGAGATAAGGAAGGCCATTTCAAAATACCAAAGGGAGCAACTCAATAAGAAGATACGTATAACTATGGTTAACATATATGTATCCAATATAGAAGCACCCAAATATATACAAAATCTGGAAGATATCTAGGGAGAGATCAACAGCAATGCAGTGATAGTAGGGGATTTTCATAACCCCACTTACACCACTGGATAAATCCTCTAAACAATAAATCAGCAAAGAAACAGCAATCATAAATGACTCACTAGACCAGGTGGAATTAATTGACATCTTCAGAATATTTCACCCAAAGCCACAGAATATACATTCTTCTCAAGTGCACATGGGTCATTTTCAAAGATAGACCACATATTGGTACATAGGCAAATTCTCTTTAAATTCAAGAAGTCAGAAATCATATCAAACATCTTTTCAAATCACAATGGCATAAAATTAGAAATCAACTACAAAAAAAACAAAAATAATCAAACACTTGGAGGCTATATAGCATGCTATTAAACAATGATTGGGTTACCAAAAAGGTCAAAGAAGAAATAAAGCATCCTGGTAACAAACAACAATGAAAATCTATGGGACACTATGAAAGCAGTCTTGAGAGGAAAGTTCATAGCTCTGCAGGCCTACCTCAAAAAGACAAGAAAAAATTACAATAAATTATCTAACTTAGAAGTCAAAGAGTTAAAAGAGATCACAAGAAAAGCCCAGCATAAGCAGAAGGAAGGAAATAATAAAGATCAGAGCAGAAATAAACCACATAGAGACAAAACAAAAACAAAACAATACAAAAGATCAGCAAACCAAGAGCTGGTTCTTTGAAAGAATAAATAAGAATTATGAACCTCTAGCCAGTTTCACCAAGAAGCAAAGAGAGAAGACCCAAATAAACAAAATCAGAAATGAAAGAGTTAAAGTAACAACTAATCCTATAGGAATACAAAGGATTATGAAAATATACTTTGAGCAACTCTATTCCAACAAACTGGACAACCTAGGTCAAATGGACATAATTTTTGAAAAATACAAACTCCAAATCTCAATCAGAAAGAATAAAAAAAATAAAAAACCTGAATAGGCCTATAACTACCAAAAAAAATGAGGTAGCAATAAAAAATCTTCTAGCAAAAAAAGCCCTGTTCCAGATGGCTTTACTGGAGAGTTCTATCAAGTATTCAAAGAAGAATTAAAACCTATCCTCCTCAGACTATTCCAAAAAATTCAAGAGAAAGGCACACTTCCAATCTCTTTCTATGAAGCCAGCATTACCCTAATTCTAAAATCAGATAAAGATACCACAAAAAAAAAAAAAACACAAAACAACTATAGGCCATTATCCTTGATGAGCACAGATGCTAAAATCCTCAATAAAATTCTAGCAAATCGCATTCAGCATTACATTAGAAAGATCATACACCATGACCAACTGGGATTTATTCTGGGAATGCAAGGATGGTACAATATCTGCAAGTCAATAAATATAATACATCACATAAATAAATTGAGAGACAAAAATCATATAATCATATCAATTGAAACAGAAAAAGCATTTGACAAAATCCAATACCCTTCCTTGATAAAAACCTCTCAGCAAAGTGTTAGTAGAGGGATTATATCTCAACATAATAAAAGCATTATATAACAAAAACATAGCCAACATCATACTCAATGGGCAAAAACTAAATCCATTTTCCCTAAGAACAGGAACAAGAAAGGGATGCTCACTTTTACCACTCCTACTTGACACAGTACTGGAAGTGCTAGTCATAGCAATCAGACAAGGAAAAGATATAAAAGGCATCCAAATTAGAAAAGAAGTAAAACGGTTCTTATTCGCAGATGAGATGATACTGTACATAGGAAACCCCAAAAACTTCATAAAAAAAAACTACTACACTTAATAAATGAATCTGACAATGTAGCAAGATACAAAATTAATACCTAGAAATCTACAGCCTTTTTATACACCAATAATGAACTCACAGAAAGAGAAACTAAAAATAAATAAATAAATAAATAAATCCCATTTACCATTACACCAAAAAAATTAAGATACCTAGGAATAAATTTCACTAAGAAGGTAAAAGACCTATACTATTGAAAAAGAACAGAGGAAGACATAAACAAATGGAGAACATACCAAGTTTATGGATTGCTAGAATCAACATCATTAAAATATCCATACTACCTGAAGCAATCTACAGATTCAATGCAATCCCCATTGAAATGCCAATGGCATATTACAAAGACCTAGGACAAACTCTCCAAAAATTCATCAGGAATAAAAAAAGACCCCGAATAGCCACAGCAATCCTGAGGAAGAAGAACAAAGTTGAAGGATATCAACTTAATAAAAACTCTCAGCAAACTGGTATACCTTGATACCAGATATTAAGGTATATTACCAAGCCACAGTTCCCAAAACTGCCTGGTACTGGCATAAGAACAGACATATAGACCAATGGAACAGAACAGAAAACCTAGAAATCGACCCAAGCCATTATGTTCAATTAATATTTGACAAGGGAGGCAAGAGCATATAATGGAATCAAGACAGTCTTGTCAATAAATGGTGCTGGGAAATTTGGTAAGATTCATGCAAAAAAATGAAACTAGTTCACCAATTTATACCATATATAAAAACAAACTCAAAATGGCTAAAAAACTTAAACTGAAGGTGGGAGACCATAAAAATCTTATAAGACTCCATAGGCAGCAAAATATCAGACATATGTTGTATCAGTGTCTTTACCGATATAGCTTCTAGGGCAATAGAGACTAAGGAGAAAATAAACAAATGGGACTACATAAAAATAAAAAGCTTCTGCACAGCAAAAGCATCCATCAACAAAACAACAAGAAAGATACTACATGGGATAACATATTTGCCAATGCTATTTCAGATAAGGGTTTAATCTCCAAAATTTACAGAGAACTCATGCAACTTAACAAAAGGAAGAAAAACAATCTAATCAAAAAATGGGCAACACCAAACCGGTTTGGCTCAGTGGATAGAGCGTTGGCCTGCGGACTGAAAGGTCCCAGGTTCGATTCCGTCAAGGGCATGTATCTTGGTTGCGGGCACATCACCAGTGGGGGGCGTGCAGGAGGTGGCTGATCGATGTCTCTCTCTCATCAATGTTTCTAACTCTCTATCCCTTTCCTTTCCTCTCTGTAAAAAATCAATAAAATATATTTTTTAAAAAAATGGGCAACAGACCATAATATACACCTTTCGAAAGAGGACATGTAAAGGCTGAGAGACATATAAAAACATGCTCAATGTCACTCATCATCTGAGAAATACAAATCAGAAAAATGAGATACCATTTCAAACCTGTCAGAATGGCTATCATCAACAAATCAACTAATGGCAAGTACTGGCGAGAATGTGGAGAAAAAGGAAACCTCTTGCTGGGTGGGAATGCAGACTGGTGCAGCCACTGTGGAAAACGTATGGAATTTCCTCAAAAAACTAAAAATGGAGCTCCCATTTGTCCCAGTGATCCCACTTCTAGGAGTATATCCCAAGAGAGCAGAAGCACCAATCAGAAAGGATATATGCACTCCTATGTTCATAGCAGTGCCTATGTGCCTACCTTCACCATCTACCCTGGCTAAGATTTGGAAACAACCTAAGTGCCCATGAGTAGATGAGGAGATTCCAAAACTGCGGTGCATCTACGCAATGGAATAAAACGACGCTATAAAAAAGAAGGAACTTTTACCATTTGCAACAGCATTGATAGAACTGGAGAGCAGCATGCTAAAGAAAATAAGCCGGTTGGAGAAAGATAAATATCACATGATTTCACTCATATGTGGGATATAATAATCAACATAAACTGATGAACAAAAATAGAGCTAGAGACAAATCGCAGGGAAGGGATGGTTAGAAATCAACCAAAGGACTTGTATGCATGTGTATTAGCATAACCAATGGACACAAACACTGGGGTGGAGTGGGCTAGCCTCAGGGGTGGAATTGCCAAGGAGGGGGGTCAATTGGGGAAAAAGAAGACATATGTAATTCTTTAAACAATTCAAAACATATAATATTAAAATTAATTTTACCTTTTGTGCTGAGAACCAAGATCAATAGTAATTAATATCAATGCAAGAAGTCTGGTCAGAAGGATGAATTGGGCCCTTTGATATTCACAGGGTGAATATTTGCATTTTATTGCATACTGCTGATTCAGTGGCCTAAAGCAAACTCCCCCAACCTGATAATCTTACTGTTTACTAAATGTTACCATTAATATGTCTGTTTGCATTCTTAAAAGGCAATTGTGTATTCTAGTAAATAAAAGCAGATGAGAACTGGCTACTACAGCGAAGCTTTCCCTGGCTTTCCCCATAATTTCCAAAATTATTTCTTGTCTTGTCTATCAATTTGCACAAGAGCCCTTTCTCCAAGCCTTTGAACCCCAAGACCATGCTGGCCATGGCTTTATACTTTTGGTTTACAGCTATGAGAAAATTTGAAATGATACATGTGACTCCTATTATTTCTATTGGACAGTGCTGCTCTAGAGACATATACACATTGGGAACTCTCATCTCCTGTCTTCTCCTAGAATATGCAATGAAGGCCCTGATATAGACATTCATGGTCAGAAGACAGTAGAATTAAATATGAAAAATTACTGGTTTGTGTCACTGAAGGAGGCCAATTAACTGAGAGGTAATTACACTATTTACAGAAATAGAGATGCCAGATAGGGGAGCTGGTAAGGTGACAGATAGTGAAGGTGAGGTTGATTCATCGTTGGTTCGCTTTATATAAGCTGCTGGCTGCTTGGGAGCCCATACCTCCCCACCTCTGTTTCCAACTGTGACAACTTGAATCAGAAAAAAGTGAGCAATTTTCTGTTCACCAATGGTCTTAGTCAGTCAAAAGGGTAGAGTTTATTCAACTTCTGTAAAAAACAAATTCCTATTTGTCAGGCAGTGGCAAAGAAATCCCGAAAAGGGTATTCTGCTGGGTTTACTTTTATTGAACAAGTAATTGGACAGACAGCATTGTGATCAAGGGGTCTGTGGACACAGACTGGGTGGGGATGTCTGTGGGCCCTCTGATCGCAGAATCTACGAGGAAAGAGATGGAGAAGACTGAAAGTCAGTGAGTCCATTCCCCCAACAGTCTCTACTGTTTTCTACAGTAAATAAGACGAGCTCCGAAGAATTCTTTGTATATACAGATGGTGAAGGTAGGCAATTCAGAATCAAAATATAAATGGTCCCTCATGGCTTTCACCAATTCTCACATCATTTGACCTAGAAGAGAAGATGATCAAGTTAGATGGAAGAAATTCAGAGATGTAGAAATGTGGGTTGTACATGCATAGCTGTATCGTAATAAAAGGAATCCATAGATTCCTGCACTCTATCAAGGACTCACAATTTAAAGTCACTTTCACATTTTATTCAGTTGATGGGCCTTTATTGAGCACCTAGAACATACTCCCTGTTGAGGTGGATGCAAAAATGAAGTCTTACTCTCTATTACATGTAACCCTCATGCAAAGAGATAGGTGCTGTTAACATTATTTCTCAGAGGAGCAAACTGAGTTTAGTGAGTTCCCAAAGTCTCACATTTGTCAGAACTTAAATCCAATTCCTCTAACACTAATGTTTTACTCCCTGTTTGTCTTAGGCCACGAGAATATAACCAGCTATCTTCCTTGTCTGATGGATCCAATATTCATATACTCTTTAATCAACATTTAAAACATTAAATCAACACAATTTTTAAAAAAAGGGGCAAGTGCCTCAGGGGGTTTTCTTTCATACAACTACATATTGCCACCTGGAGCTTTGGTAGCACTATCATTCCAAACTCAAACCTCCATTTCAACTTTCACATTGGAATTAAAATTGTGAGACTTCCTTTGGTTAGAAAATCTCAAGCTATGATCTTGCTAAATCCTTGAAAATCTTTGTCATTAAATTGAGAAGCATTGCTTATTTGCTACACAAAATAGTAATGGTATTTTCCTTAACATAGTAATTTCCTTCCAAAGTAGCTAATTTTTATTTAATTGAGAGCCCCAGGTTCTTAGAATCTCCTGATATCTAAAGGATGGTGGCAGAACATAAGAAATAAAATCAGATCTACATTGGACTCAAGATGCAATACTGAATAATTGTATCTGAATAATGCTGACAAATTGAAGGATTTCCTGCAGGATGATTTTCTATAAAATGGGAAAGATAATGGATCTCTGCCCTAATTACAGGACCATTGTGAAGATGCATAAAGAAAAGGCACATGAAACTCTAAAGGGTTACATGCATCTTAGCAGTTACTGTATAATAGAAAGTCCTTCTTAGCGAGCAAGCAAAAATATGGGTTCCAGGACCCTCAGTCTATTTTTCCAGAAAAGTTGTGACTTCCTAGCCTTTCATTCCATTCTTGGGAGTCCAGGCTCTCTTAGATTATCTCCTACCCAGGAACAATGGTCAGGCAATAGGGTCCAACTTCTTGGATATGAATCTAGAGTAGTTAGCAGAGCAATGCTGAGCCATGACCCACCCATACCACCGTGGTGATTCCAAAATCACAGCACTGAATCATAGAGGGAACTGAAATCACACCCACGACAACTTTTGTTCTAATGACTTGATCCACCAGCTAACATCATAAATAATTCCTGTCATTAATAATGCCTGATACACACCTCTGGTGGAAAGAATACACCCAAAAATGAATGGAAGGAACTCCCTTATAAATGTATTGTGCTTAGCCTGGCAAGATCCTTCATTATTTGAATAAATACATCTTATCATATGTTCCTATGGCAACTTCCCCCTAAAGCAGTTTTTGTCAAGTTGTCTAAATGAGATTGCAGAAAGGTGTGCCTAAGGTGTGCCTAACGTCTATAAAATTTATATAAAGATTATTTCCCCTTCCTGTTCTAGGATATACGTCACCAGGTGTGTTTGTGAGTTTGGGGGACAGTATGTCCGTCAATAAAATGAGGGGCAAATCGCTAAGAATTTATATGTAACAAGAGAGCAAATACAATAGGGGGACTGGAGCAAATATTGAAACCCTCTCTTTAAAGACATGTAAAGTCCCAGAATAGATCGATTACTTTCTCAATCCCAAATGAGAAATTAAAATATTCTGATTTCAGCCCACACTCCACCTATTCTACCTGCCTTCCAGTAGTGAGTATGAAAGCAAAAACAACTTATAGCTAGTTTTTCCAGTTTCCCATATCAAGCACCACAGAATAGTTCTTTTGAGTATGGTCTCATGTGGTGTTGGTTAAGATTCTCAAATGTGGGAGAACAGTTTCCAAATCCATATTGACAAAGCTAGCAGTGGAAGGGAGTAAAATAACAACATGAATAACAAATAATTATCAATTTATTAAATATTGTTTACTTTAATTAAATTTTTGTGAATATCAAGTATAATTTTATTAAAAGAGAATTCATTAAAGTGATTAAAAATAAACATGGTGCCAGTGTGTGTTTCTCTAAATTCATACTTTGGTCTCTTAGGCATAATAATAATAGTGATAATAACAATAAATGCCATTAATTTTTAGACACTGTGCCAAATGCTTAAAACTCAGCACTTCTTGAATACTTTCAGTAACTCAGTAAGATCTTTAGTTTAAATGAGAGATTTTCTTCATCTCATGGCACACATAAACTAATTAGTAAAATTCTGTGGCCTACCACAATATACTATATCCTTGGCTAATCTGACAAAAATTTAGATATAATTTTGATTCTTTCACACTGGATAGCCATTGTGATGTTGGTTGTTATCATTTTTTAATTTGGCAATCTAAAGGAAAAGAGGTCAGTGTCCTTGACTACATAGTCAGGTATTGCATGTTTTAAAAATTCTTCTGGCACAGCCGTGAAGAATTGCTGGTTTAAATATTTATGTGATTTGCCAAAGGTCTCATATATGAAGACCATCAAAAACTGGAATTTGAGTCCATATTTATTTGGTAACAAAAAAAATATTCTCTTATTTGAATATTGTCAATACCCCTTCCCCACAAGTTACATATCATCTTGCTAAAGAAAGAGATTCCTCAAATGAAATCACCAGGGAGAATGTCCAATGGATTCAAGACAGTCTTGCATTGAGGTGCAGTCCTTTCATTGAGTTGAGGGAAAGTTATAAGTCCTATTTTCCTTGAATTAAAAAAACTCAACTATAAAATGTTTTTGTGTCAAAACATCCTTGTAAGAATTTAAATGAAAAGGTCAACTTTTCTTTAGGGAAGACCATTTGAATACAATGTAAAATGCAAGGATATGGGGTTACACAGAAATGGTTTAAATCCAGTTCTATTGCTATCTGACCTTTCTTGATCTCTATCTTATTATTATTTTTTTTATTGTAGACCACATAAAAGAAAACCTACTCTGTGAAATTGTTAGGACATCACTACTAAAAAAATCTATTAAAGGTCCCAGTAAACATTCTTAAATGTTAACCACTATATTACTTATATTATTATTCCCACATATTTCAGCAATTACTTAATTATCTTCATCAATTGGCTCTAAAAACCGCAATCATGGACACCAATGTACTTACAGATGCTGGTATGCTGAGAGGTGTTGTTTCTGGGATGCTATTCTGCTCACATGGCCCTTCACTGTGTATGCGTGTATTAGTTTGGCGTATTCTAATACAGAACAGAGTAATTTTCAGAGAAGGGGAAAGAAAAACAACAAGGATTGATGAGGGTGATATTGAGCATCAAGTCAGAACTGAAATCAGGGGTAGGTCCTGGGATCTGCATTCAACTTTTTTCTAATAGGCATCATCACATTTAGTTTCTCTCTTCTCACTTAGCTCCAGCTTTCTTCCCCATCCCTGGATCTATTCTGTCATATTTCACTCACAATATACTCAGAATTGTTAAATTTTAGAAATACACTTAGAGAGCATTTAGTCCAAAAGCCATTATTTTACAAGTGGGGAAATGCGAGCCCAGAGAGAAACTGGACTTTATTGAGTACTGATAATGTAACTTGGGGATTATAAAATATATCTCACATAAATATATTTATGTAAACATATAAAATAGAGAATATAGACATATAAATATATTTTATAAAGTATAACAATACAGATAGTCTATATTTTAAAATTAGAAAGACTTAGAGGATATGAAATATAAGGCCTCTTACTTAAGACATATATATCAAACATTTACTTGTTTGCCTCTAGTGATAGAAAATTTACTGCCTAAAAAGACAGTACATTTTGTCTTTGGGCATTCTCAAGTTGAAACTGCTTCCTTCTAGATTCCTCTAAAACAACAGAAACCAATACTGTTTCCTATTGCCTGGGATAGCCTAAATTTTCTCTTCATAATAAATACTCCCAGTTTCTATTATCTTTAGCTAAACAATCTTTCCTGAAGCATACTTTTATTAATATTTTTATCATTGGGATTTTTCACTGCAAAGTTCTTTGAAATAGAAATTCACTTGTTATGAGTTTATATAGTTAATAGAATGTTTGAACAACATTGGTTACATTTAAAATAAAAGGAAATTGAAGGATTTCTAGGCTAAAGATAAGGCATAATATAGTAACAAATTCCTGAATGGTTGTATTCATCCCTTAAACAGAAGATTCCTTTAGTTCTTAAAATTCTGTAAGACCTATGAATGGAGTTCAAAAGATTAATGTCTCCATAGACATTATGCATAAAAATTGTTAATGTCACGTCATTTTCTTTTCTCTTCTGAAAAAGATTAACTATCTACATATGATCAAAGGCATTTTTGATCTCCAGTTTTTAAAGGAAGTACTGCCTGGCATACAACAGCAATGTAGTAGAAAGAAAACTGTATTACCCACAAAGCAACAAGGTTAAAACCCTGCCTGATCTGCCTCCTAGGTATGTGACTTTAAACAAATTACCGGCACCCACTGAGCTTCAGATTCACTCTGTGACACTATCACCACTCCACGGCAGGTAGTGAGAACTCAGAGAGGGGTGAATGTGAAAGTGCCTAGTCTGCAGATGTGAGATCACATAACACTCTCGTATCCAGATTTTATTCTACATATATGAGTAGCTTTTTTCTTTTATGAATTATTTGACTTAAAAGGACATATATAATTTCAAATATTTCCCTACAATTGAAAAGCAGGAGATTGGGCCCATCCCCCTATTTCTGACCTTGCTTATAGTATCCTGAGAAGGATAGATTGTCCTGTAAGTCTGGAGCAGGGTGAGGTGGAAAAGTTAAGATTTATCACCATGCATTCACTTAAAGATAGTCAAAAGGAGGCTGGAAAAAGGTGAGGAATGTGGATGGAGGTGAGTGTCAGATAGCAATTGAGCAGCAAAACAATCACAAAGCTGCCAACAATACATGCAGTCGTAAAACAAATCCTTTGTATTTAATTTAAAATAATAATTATTTGCAATAACCCTGTAAAGTCAGTTAACTCAAAGAACTGTTTCCACTTCTCCAATGAAGCAGCTGAATCTCAGCATGATGAGATAACAGGCCCACAGATGCACAGAGATAGTTACCAATCTGAAAGCCAAAGCCGACACCAGGTCTGCCATTTGCTCCAGTGAGCTTTCTTTTACATGGCAACACTTCCTGGCCCAAGAAGAAGATTTAAGGAGGATGGGAAATCTGTGACTGTTAGGTAATCCTAAGGCCCACTAGCGGTTACAGGCTGGGCTAACTCTGTATAGCAATGATTTTCAACTTTTTCTATTAGACAAAGGATGAGTGATGCCCATAAGTATATAAGAGCTTATAGAGATTTTCTCTAATTGTTGTAACCACACCACTATTTTCCTTTCACTTCCACTCAGTAAAATATATAACCAATTTCAGTAAAGAGATTAACATCAAATCTCCTTCATTTTAGATAATGATGATTACAAAATGTGATTTGAATTGCAATGATGAGTCATCTGGTTGCAGCACACCTCAAGTTGCTATCCATTCATTGCCATGGGAAACACTATAGACAAGAGCTTCTTACACTAGAAGATATGATAATGCGACTTGTATACTTACAGGTTTTCATGACAGAGCATGCATGGATTGTTGTATGTCTGGCCATCATCACCACAGACAGGCTGTAAATTTTTGGGGCAAAGGTAACCCATCTTGGGCAATATTCTATAGTGTTTGCACATCTCAGAATCCTGAACAAGCAAAACATAAATCAGATTCGCTCCATAGCACTCAAGAGGGATGCACTGGGGAAAGTCCCCTTGATTTCTCCATCACATTTGAATAAATCACTAGTAAAGAAACTGTCACAAAGGTCAAACAAACTCACATTATTTATTTCATAGCATTATTACGTAAACTTAATCTCCCGGATTTGGCTTCCTTAGACTAGGAAGGATAAGTAGATAAATCAAGACATAAGGAAGAACAAAGCAATGAGAAAGCCAAAACTCTACTGGGCTCAGATAAATGAGACATATCCATAAGAAGGATTCTAGGATGGTAATCATGCAAAAAATAATATTACTTTATCTTAAATGCAGGCACTGGTTATATGCAATCTAGAAAGGAAAATACCAATCAGAGGCAAATACTAGTTAATTACATGGGCTATTGAGTCCCAGCTCTGCCACTAAACTGGAGGAAAGATTTACTTCACTTCTCTAAGCCTTCGTTTCTCATCTGAACAGCAAGAATAATAACAGCTCTTGTCTCATATTGGTGTTTTAGGGGATCAAATCTGATAATGCATTTAAATGCATGCATAACACAGTGTTTGGAACACACTAAGGGCTCAGTATATGTTAATTATCAATATGTTTTCCAAAATTAAAGATATATCTTTTATGTAGAAGAAGGAATATATTTGTTCTTTGTAGTCTTTTAGAAGTATAATTTCAATAGTAACTTTATTAATTCAAGAAAATAGGACCAAAGGAAAAATCAAACTTAAAAACAGAATTATAGAAGACTTAAATATGACTGTGTCAGTAATTTCATTAAATAACAGTAAGAATAAGCACTCCAGTTAAAGAACAGAGATCATCATACTAGAAGAACAAAAAAACTCAACTATAAAATGTTTATAAAGAGTATACTTTAAATAAATATTTCTATTTCAACCAATAGGTTGAAAGTAAGAAAATAGAAAATATATACACACAAACATTCATTATACAAAAGTTAGCTAGATATCTATATTAAAATCACATAAGTAGAATTTAGGTTAAAAAGTATTAGCAAAGATAAAGAAGATAATTTCTAATGATAAAATAATAGTTTCATTAATAACAATCCCAAATATGTATGTACCTAACATACAGTTTCAAAATGTATTTGGTAAAAAATTGTCTAAAAGTAGAAATAGGTAACATTACAAACATAAATGGAAATATTAACATACTTCTTTCAGTAATTGATAGCATTGCCAAAAAATAAGATATAGAATATTTAAAAACATAAGATACAGAATATTTGAAAAACAAAATTACCCAGTTTAAATTAAGTGATATTCATAGATCTCTATATCCAACAACTACAGACTACACCTTCTTTTTAAGTACACATGAAGTGAATATCAAATAAACCTTTTAATGGCTATTAAGCAAGTGTCAATACATTTCAAAGAATTTATAAAAGTCATAAAACATAAGTTTTATGATCACAGTGGGATAACACTGATAATAAATGTGACAGTGATAAGGTTTCTAGATAAGCAGAAATTAAATAACACATTTTTACATAACTTATATCTCAAAGTAATCAGAATATAGAAATGTTGTGAAGTGAATGATAATGAAAGCATAGATTAACAAATCATAGCAGTTCTTGCATTGAGTTGAGGGAAAGTTATAAGTCCTATTTTCCTTGAATTCATAAAGTTGTTACTGAAGTCACAAGTGACAATATGGAAAAAAGGACTTGAGGCTGTACTGAATCAGCCCTTCCCAGGCCTTTCCATGGAAATGAGATCCATAGGGGGCCAGTGGCAACCCGCCCCCATTAATAAGCAAATTAAATAAGTAGTTTTTCTGAAAGAGTCATTCTTACCAGAGAAGGTTTGGGGGAATCTGGGCTGTCTTCCTCACCAGAAGATCTAGGTTGGGATGGCTTTTCTTGAAGTCTTGCCCTTTCCAAAGCTTCTTTTTGACTAAAAAATAAAATAAAAAGTAATTTAAAGTTATGTCCACAAAAACTAGCTCCTATAACTTCCCATGGGAAGTTAAGCAATTCTAATAAAATAGGACAGAACCCTAGAATATTCTATGTTCAAAACACAGAACACAGAGAGTGACTGGGGGACATGTTAAGGAAAGCACATAGCAGGGCTCTGGTTTAGAGCTCTTATCACATAATAGATGTGTCACTTAGACACGTTGCTTAAATTCCTTTAGCATAGATTTTCTAGAACATAAAAAAAGGTAGTATTGGTAATTCCTTCTGCAAAAAAAAAGAATAAAGAAAAATTCTACAAAGAGTTAAATGAATACTGATGATGATGATGGTGATAATTGTGATCCTTGTCATCATTATTTGTCATACCCATTGGTCCCCAAATATGGTTGTCCATCAGAATAACTCAGAAACCCTTTCTCAAAAACAAATCCCTTAACTTTGGAGATTGACTTTATATATTTGGAGGCATAAATATATACTTATATTTCTCTTTTGAGTCTGATCTAAGTTGGAACAAAACTCTGAAAAAAAATTTTGTGATTATGATTCCAAGAGATAAAAAAAACTTTTTTAAGTGACAGCTAGTAAATATTATGGTTAGATCTTACATTTGGATTTCTTGTCTCCAAATCCAAGCATTCTTCCTCCTATATCAAGTGTTGTCAAATTAAGGGTTTTGAATTTAAAAATGTAGTTTAAGGACCCCATATTTATTTCAATGGCAGTTTCTACAATACAGTTCTTCCACATGCTGAAGGGGTCATAGGGCACTCTTACTCACAAGACAGTTCTGCACATGTAGCACTTGTTCTTATACAACTTTCCATCAGTGCCACGCACAGGGTCATTCTCCCGAGTGCAAAGGAGCTCGTCATTCCTCAGGTACCTCCGGAAGTTAGCACACTCGTCCTGGAAAATGAGAAAGAAGTGAACGTGGCTGTTTTCCTTTTTGGTGGTTTTCTCACACTGGGTTTGAGGAGGTCCTCTCTTGGCTCTGGGCTCAGACTCACTGCACTTATCCTGGCAATGGAGGCAAAGGAATGCCCAGACTCTCCATTCTCTGTTCCTTTCTGAACCTCTTTGCACTGGTCCTGCAAATGCAAGGAAACATAAAACAACGCTTGATAGACCTTCTGGTCTCTCGTGTCCTTTCCTTCCATTCTTCCTTTGCCCTATTTGCCACACGAGATGTACCCTTGACCAAAGGACATTCTCACAGGAATTTAATTCTACAAATGGGATTGGTTATCACTGTTAAAGGACTGAATGATGATGATGTCTTCTTCGGAGTCTTGAAAAAGCAAACAGAAAAGGCAGCATCATGCATGCATGCTATTGATTTGTTGATGCTGAGAAAATCATCTGGAGAAAACACAAAAAAGACATCAAGGACAGAAGGGGAGGCTTTGTGATTCGATTATATTACCTGTGTTGTGAAATCAATGTCAGCAAGCCACCTGAAGCCTCCTTTCACAGTTAGTGTCAGGGACAAGCATGCAGAGGAGGAGGAAAAGCATTTCACCCTTTATTTTTCAACCCACATTTCTCCCAAGACAAGAGACTAAAGTAATGACACATTGTAGGAGAATTCTCTACAAAACTGAGAAAAACATGAAACCTCAGAGCCAAAAAAAAAAGTAAAAATAAAAATCTTATTATGCCTAAAGCGATAACATGGGCAAAATCAATTTTCTTTGAGGTAAAACATTAGCAGCTTCATTATCCCAACACCAGAGTAAAAATCAAGATCTGAGGATGAAAAGTAAAATAGTTTTCCTCATATTTTTTCAAGAAATAACCTTTTTATCATTTGAAGGTTTGTTGTGTGATTTTTCTTCATCATTCTTTTTTCTGTCACTAGCTTCTCGGTCACTGCAAAATAAAAAAGGAGAGGGTAGTTTTTCAAGGATTATTATTGAATTTTTTAAACCACGTATTTCTCCAGTTCTAAACATTAACAAATTCAAGTGTTTTTTTTTTTCATGTTTCAAAAATACCTAAAATAGTTTTGTTTGATTTTTTACTAATGAATTCTGCTTGTTGGAATTTTCATAATTTATGGCAATGCTTTCAACTTTCCTCAACCCAATTACTATGCTGTCAGAATCATATGGTCCTCTTAGACCATTACTCTTTTCCCCTTGTAGAATCTACTTATAGGTTTCATATAGAGAGTTGCTTCATTTCTCCTTTTTACTTTTCTAACTCAAACACAAGTAAATTATCCACTATTGATTGTTCATTATATAGTTTTAGTGCTTTAAAGTTTATAAGCATGTTTAATATTATCTCCTCAATTGCCTATAAAAACTGTATTGAGAAATTATTGTTCAAAATAATAATTCACATTCAGGAGGAGCCGAGACTCTGTAAAGTGAATTGGCCTGTGCCACGTTACTTAGCTGATAAGCTTCCTCTTTGAAAGCCAATAATTTGAGCACAATCCACTAGCTCCCCATCCCCCCCAGCTCCTATCCCACATCCTGCTCAACATAAAAATGAATTTCTTGTGAAAGTACTCTAGAAGCTTATTGTCCTCTTCTCAAGTGAGGATCTGTTATTATATTTGTTGCATGTGATTCTAAGTGCCTGGATTTTTAAATTAGGAATTGGTTGGGCTTTTTTTGGCCATCAGGCACTACACATCAAACTGATCAATAAACCTCCTCACGTACAAGATGCTCTGACACATCGCACACTTGTTGACGTGCATCTTCCCATATGGACCTCGGATCGGGTCGTTTTCTCTGGTGCACATGAGCTTTCCATCTCTCACCAAGCTCCGGAATTCATGGCACTGGTCCTGCCAAAAGGAGTAAAGCAAGATGTTAATAGTCTGGTCTGAAGAACTGAAAACAGGATTGGCTGGTAAGGTATAAACTCAGAACACTTCAGGGAGGAAAATATCTAGAGAAAATAAAATTTTAGAGATGGAATGTGTTTTAAAGGCACTTTATTCAATACTAGTGGCCCAGTGCACGGAATTTGTGCGTATTAAAAGATGACCCAGAATCAAGTCCCCGCCTACCCACATGCACCTCAAAATTGTGTGAGACCCAGATCTGGCCAGCCCGCTCCCAACTGGGCTAGATCCAGACACTGCCAGTCCCGCCAGGATGGGGGCATAGCCTGAGGTCCCCCAGATGGGATGGGAGGAGCATTCCTTGAGGTCCCCCGTCAAGGCCTGCCAGGTGGGCGACATAGCCTGAGATCCCCTGTCAAACCCTGCTGGGTGAGGGGTATGGCCTGAGATCCCCTGCCAAATGGGGGGCATAGTCTCAGGTACCCCGGCCCAGCACTGGGATGGGGGCACAGCTTCAGGTCCCCCGTCAAGCCCCACCAGCAGGGGGTCACAGCCTTAGGTCCCCCATCAAGCCCTGCTGGGCAGAGTGCGTGGCCTGAGTTCCCCTGACGCAGCATTGGGGGTGCAACCTGAGGTCCTCTGTCAAGCCCCGCTGGATGGGGAGCACAGCCTGAGGTCCCCCTACCTGGTGCCGGGGTGGGAGGCACGGTTTGAAGTCCCTTGTCAAGCCTCACCTGATGGGGAGCGTGGCCTGAAATCCCCTGGCCTGGCGCTGGTACAAAGGGAGCAGCCTGAGGTCCCCTAGCCCAGCACAAGGAAGTGCACCTTGAGGTCCCCCATCAGCCCCACCAGGTGAGGGTCGTGGCCTCAGGTCCCCTGGCCTGGCACTGGGGCAGGAGTTATGGCCTGAGGTTCCCCAGCCTGGTGCTGAGGAAAGGGGTGAGGCCTGAGATCCCCGTCAAGCCCTGTGGGGTGGGGGCATGGCCTGAAGTCCCCTGGCCTTGTGCCAAGGCAGGAGGCATGGCCTGAAATCCACCAGCCTGACACCAGGGTGAGGGGCACAGCCTGAAGTCCTTTGTCAAGCCCTACAAGGTGGGGGGAGTGGCCTGAGATTCCCTGTCAAGTCTTGCCAGTCAAGCCCCATGGGGGCATTGGAGGGCATAGCCTCAGGTCCCTGCTGATTGCTCGTTAAGGCTCCTTAGGGAACTTGGCCTCAGCTGTGAGTGCAGCCATCTTTGTGGAGTGATGGTCCATTAGCATATTCCTTCTTTATTGGATAGGATATGCTCAGGAAGTTAGGATCCTCTCAAATAACTGTCTTTCCCCAAAGGAATTTGCCTTATAAGGCATCCCATACCATTTTTATGCCCTATTAGGCTGAGCCCAAAACTTGTCTCTCTACAACTCCACACAGAAAAAAATAACCCCAGAATGAGCTAAAAGATGCTATTTGGGCAAAACATACTAAAATATAAACTTTTACTTTTGATCCCCAATAACAAAAAAAAAATTAATGAAATGTGCATTATATTCCAGGTACTTTGTTGGATGCTCTGACAGATTTCTTTAGTTGTCATAAAAACCCTATACAATAAACAGCATTATTCCCATTTTACAGATGAGAAAAGTAAGACTTGGAGAGAATAAATAACTAAAGTCAATGTTGGATTTGTGATAAAAAAAAACAAAACTTGCTCACAACCATGCTGTTTTCCTTTCCTTCACTGCTTTTACCTGGAAGAAAATGAAACTCCTGTATATTTGTGAGAAGATGAAACTATTTCATCCCTAAAAAGAAGTCAAAGGAACTGGGTCCACAGGATGTGGTCTCAGTTGAAAGCTTTGTACATCTATAGAAGTTTTTTTTGAACTTCTGGGAAGCCCAAAGTAGACAGGTGGAAAGATTAATTACCTTAAAAATACTGCTAGTAACTTAGATTATAGTTATCCTTCTTTCTTTAAATTGTAATGTCCATGGACAACTCTAGAGCTGCTTTTGCTGAGCATTTAAATTTTTTTCTGGAGTTCAATGCCTGATTAACATATTACATGTTTCACAGCTATCATTTTTAAAAGCTACTAGGATGATTTCCTCCCCAGGTGTACAGCATACAATACATATAAGTTTATGATAGCATTCATCTTCCTATATTGCAACCTTTGCTTTACGGGTGCAATGTCTGGATCTTCCATTTATTATCTGTCTGTAGTTATCTTCTCTGAGTTTTTCTGAATTGGAAAATTGGAAAAATACCAGCCACTGCATAGATTTGGGGTTGGTTTAAATATGATAATGCGAATGCTTTGTAAAGCTTATTTCACTTTGCATGAGTAAATAAGACTATAGCTCCCTTTTTGCCACACACACACATAGACACACACACACACACTATCTGGACATTTTTTATATATACATACAGAGAAAGTAGACTAATTAATAATTAATTAAGAATAATCCATTCTTAAAATAGATAATAATTGAAAAAAATTGACCAAGATTACAAATAGAATAAACGGCCAGTAGATATCACTCACAGTTGTACAATAAAGCCTTTTTGCAAAATCATCCATTTACCAAAATGCATAGCAGATATTCCCAACATATTTTTTAAAATGATAACTACTATTAAGTTTCATTTAGTTTAGTAAGTGAAAAAGTTGCCCCATTAATTGAAAAACTTTCCTAGGGAAATTTTACTCTTCTAATTGGAGCTCAGAGTTGGGTTATAAGAGAGTGTGCTATGTCATATATTATATAGGTGTTGTAAAGCATTGACATCACGTGTTAAAATACAAAATTGAACACAAGATGGCACTGTAATGCCAAGTCAAGAATTTATCATCATGAGTTCCAATGATACATGCTTTCTTATTTGTAACTTTTACTTGGTTATTTTGTTTTTGTCTTAAAACTTCAGAAAAGAAATTTACTTGATAACAACAATAATTTGACCATTGTCACTGGCCCTATAGATGGTTGTAATTGCATCAGAGATGTTTTTAGGGCATTGATTAACATGCTATTTCCTTTGCAAGACATGGCCATATCTTTCTTGCTTACCATTATTATAGTTATAATGACTACAACAGAGTAGGCACTTCATAAATATCTATTGGATAAATTAACCATACAAACAACCATCCAAATTTAAGTATTGACATATATTACCTGCTTTTCATTGCTCCTTTCTGATGTGTTTTGCTTATTGTCATCTTCTTTCTTTTTTCTTTCAGCTGCTTCCCTTTCCCTGGAGGAAAAGAATGGAAAGAAATATTTCAACCAATGTGGACAACCACCTTATTAATTACTAGATCTGTCTTTAAAAATCTGTCATTTTCTCAAATTGATGAGACATGATCATTATACTTTAAGACTCACAATTAAGGCCCATTTTTAAAATTTAACTTCTTTATTGTTTTGAGTATTACATAAGTCTTTTCCCCATTGAGTTCTCCCTGGCCACCCACCCCCAGCACATACCCTTACCTCGCCCCTCCCACCCCTGTCTGTGTCCATTGGATGTGCTCATATGCATGCATACAAGTCCTCTGGTTGATCTCTTATCACCTTCCTTTTATCTCCAACCCCTCCAACCCCCGCCCCCATCTTCCTTCATAAATTGGACAGTCTCTTACATGCTTCTATTACTCTGGTTCTATTTTAAAGGCCCATTAAAAAAAATACTTACAGTTTTTCCTTACACATTGCACACTTATTGCCATGTGTCTTGCCATTTGGATCACGGACAGGATCACTTTCTCGGGTGCAGATAAGTTGTCCATTTTTCATTTGGCTTCTAAATTCATCACAGGGATCCTGAAAAGAAGAGCAATTACATTAGGTATGACTGTTTTTATACAGTATTTGGGCTTTGAAATCTGAAGATTTGGGCGGTTCTTTCTATGGAGCATGCCCATGCCTTTCCCTTACCCTCAGGCATATCTTGCTCCTCTCTTTCTCCTAAGTTCCAATGGCCTTTCTTTTGCTTCTGTAATTTGTTCCCTGAGCCCACGCAGCTCAGCCGGCTCATTTCTTCCATGGCTCACTTCTCCTACCTCTATGACTTTCTAAATAAACTCTTGCTTGTATTTGGGGGAGGTGGTAAGGAAGAAGAAAATCTGAAGATTTTGACTCAAAATTTTACTAGGCTGTTGAGAGAATTAAATAAACTACTATTTATAAAAGTGCTTTGTAAAAGTATAAGACTGTAAGATTTCCATTTGATATTAAATTTCCACCCTAAACAAGTTACCAGTGGTATTTAATTATTGATGGCTTCTGATCTGAGGACAAGATCTTAGTTGGCAACAATGACATTTCTTTCCATATTTTTGATAGCCAAATGTTGACTTACAGAAAGACCATTCTTGCCAAAACCTAGCTAATGACTCACCTTTCCTGATGCTGATTCAGTCCCATTTGCTCTATAGCCAGAATACGGATTTTTTCCATTTCCTTGTTTTTCCCTAGAAAAGAGTCAATAGTCATCTTGTTAACATGTACCCAGGTTTCAAAGACCCCTTCGAGTTTATGTATCTTAGATCTCTTCCTGAACAGAGAATGTCTCTGCATATCCCCATCATGGACAGCCAGCTGGGTTATTATGAAGCGTCATCGCTTGTCTGGTATGGCTCAGTGGTTGAGTGTCGACCCATGAACCAAGTGGTCCCTAGTTCAATTCCCAGTTATGGCATATGCCCAAGTTGCAGGCTTGATCCCCAGTAGGGGGGCACAGGAGGCAGCTGACCAATGTTTCTCATTGATGTTTTTATCTCTCTATCCCTCTGCAATCCTCTCTCTCTAACATCAATAAAAACATATTTTAAAAAAAACTTCTTCATCACAGGCAGATATTCTAGGTAGATCAACTCAAGTAATTTTAAAGCCTCCTTTATTTATGTCCAAATATATCTCCATGTAATTTCTATCTTTTAGTTTTATTTCACATTTTTCAGGACAACACAGAACAAGCCTGCTGATTCAATACATCTTTCTGACTTTAACCCTTCAGATATTTAAAGCAAGTTTCAGGTCTCAAAGTCCAGCTTCCTCAGTTATTTCACCTTTTCATCATAAGTTGTAATTTTTAATTCCCCATTAATTCACCATTCTGCTACCTTGATTTGTAGGTCAACTTATTATGTTATTTTTTAAAAGTATGGAGCCCATGATAGAAGAAAGACCAATAAATACCTTAGGATCATGTGTTTTTAACCTTTTATCATTCCTTAGGGGAAGCAGGGAAAATAATATTTTGGAATTAACAAGAAGAATAGTTTTCATGTAGGGAACTAGGCATTAATGCAGGAGGACTATGTGGCTATCTTTCAGACATGCCTGTTAACAGAAGTACTCACAGTATCTCTTTACACATGGAACACTTGTTGTTGTATGTTTTGCCATTAGCATCACGTACGGGATCACTCTCCCTGGTACAGCTGAGTTTTCCATTTTTCATATTACCCCGAAACTCAGCACATTGGTCCTGAAAAGAGAGAAGAGAACAGATTTTCTGGATTACGTGGTCTGTTGTATTATTATTAAATTTGTTTAAAAAATTTGAGTAAGGAATGTTCTTGTCAACCTTCTCTCTTACATGAAATATAAGATCTAGGATTGCTATCTACAGGAAAAAGTGGGCTGGGACCACTCATATCCTATCATGGTCAGTTGTCATGCCTAATTTTGCTGCTTTTAATATTACACACAGGGAAATGACAAAGTTGTGAAATTTAACAGCAAAGATCAAGGATTAGCTATTACATAACCTATAGGACTAATCGGTCCTGTTGCCTGTTCTTATATATAATGTTTTATGTATAAAATTTGAAATACCCTCATCCATTCTAGCTATTATTTATGGCTGCTTTCCCACAGCAATGTCAGAGTTGAATGCTGCAACAGCAACTATATGACCCATAATACCCAAAATATTTACTATCTGGACTTTTAAAAAATTGCTGACCTCTAGGAAGGAAAAAGAAATGCTGGGAGAAAGCATAAAGTTATGCAAAATGCCAAGGAAGATATACTTGAGCAATGTATAGAGAAGATATACAAAGGTTCTTCATAAGTCTATTACTTGAGAATGAGAACTCAGCCTCCTAAAGGAGAAAAGACAGGAAAAACAGAAACACCAAAATCTGTCAAAGGCAAATATTGGGCCTGTATCAGATCTAGAAGCGAAGAAATGGTCTTGATATCCCAAGGTTGTAAGGAGAGCAATAGGGGGGCTATAATCTTATGAAATTGTGTTCATACACTCAAGGCGTGGGCTTATATGCAACACTGTCATGCTGACATTTAAGAATATCTCAGGAAATATGCTAAACACTTGCCTGAATTATTGTATATTATCTCTATAAGAGACCTGCTAAGTCAGGGACACTAGAGTTCAGTGAGATGAAGTAACTGATTGAATGCTTCACAAGTCTTAAGTGAAAGGGGCAGAATTGTGTCTCAAATTATCTGATCCCAAAACCTATGCTCTTTCACCATATTATGCTGCCTTGGACCAACAGAAAATATACCCCAATGAAGTGACTGCATTCAAGAAAAGCAAGAAAAATAAAAGAAAATGAAGAGCATGTAACACTGATGTGAAACCACATTTACAACATGTATTCTCCTGTGATCCATACTGACATGAGAGGTAGTTTGTAGAAAGAGAAGCCAGGAGACTTGGATAAGGTCATCACATTAATTATTCCAGGTTTAAAGAGGACACAATGAGCCCTCTAGAGACTAAAAATTGCTGAGGTATTACCCTAAAGTTTTAAGGGGACGACCCACTGTTCTTTCAAGGATATTTTCACACTCAGCACTACACACATTCACTTTGTCCCATAGCCTTTGCCACGGTCCTACTGTCACTGAGTTGAGCTCACCCTGGTAATGAAATTAGAGGTATCTCTCACCTGAGCTTTCCCTCCACCGCCACCATTGGAACCATGCTCTGTAGTAGTTCTTTGGTTTTCTGCTTCTTTTCTCTTTCTTTCTTCATTTTCTTTCTGGCTGGAAATTAGAAAGTAGGAGGCAGGGGATAATAGATTACAGAGTGAAGTGCATGCCTATGAGTTTCTCATTATTTGGTCAAATTAGATTGGCACAGAATTCACCAGCACTTATTGAACAGGCCTTCTTTGAAGATAAAAAGATGAATTATGCGCTGTCCTCATTGCCATAGAAGGAAACCAATATTTACAAATCACAAATAAGACCAGGTGAGCAATTAATTAGTATTTCATAAAGGCTCACTGAATCTCCAGGTATTTCTCTCAAATACTTCATATTTAAGAGGTCCAAAATTAACTATCTTCTTTACCAAATGTGTTCTTACTCCTGGATTCTCTTCCTTCCCCGAAGAATGAAACACTGGTCACCTCTCATTGCTCCCTCTTGGTCGGCTCAGATAGCTGTTGCCACATAACACTCATTTCACCTTCACAGCATCTCCCGTGCTGATGCGCTCACCTTCTATCCTGTTTCCCGGGCTCTAGTGACTTTACACTGGGTCTTTGCAAACCCCTACCACCACCTGCAGTATTCTTATTTTAGTCCCTCCCTTCTATTATTCTCCTTTATCCTCTTGACATATGAATCTTCTTAAAGGAATTATATTCGTCTACTACCTAAAAATTTAGCAGCCTTTCCACTTTATATAGGATTGACTAAAAAATCCTTGATCTAGCATTCAAAGCTGATGAAGTGGCTAAGTCAGTGGTCGGCAAACTCATTATTCAACAGTGAGCCGCAGTTTGCCGACAACTAGAAACTTAAAAGCTTGCACTTTACTGTACATATGACAGTTTTCTTAATTTTAGATCTTTACCTATGTTGTTCCCTTCTTTTGCTCAGATTCCTTTCAGTCCTGTCCTCATATTATCTAAATTATAAGGTCAAGTTCTATAGCTGAATGAAACTATTAACTTTCCCTTCTTTAAAGTAGTATAACATACTGTCTATCTCATCTTTCATTTAGCAATGTATTATGTTAACTAATGCCCATGTCTAATGTCTAATGAACTATATGATTTCTTGAAAGATTCTTTCATTCATCTTTATAAAACCATTATACATATAATACATTATAGATGTTCAGTAAATGACTGTTGAATGACAAATAATGTAGTCGTACTTCCAAACATTGTGTAAAGAGCTAATTTTCATTTCCTAAAAATGTGGTATTTTTAAAAGTATAGGTAGAGGAGTTAGATTGCTTTTAAATTGGTATGTTTTCTTCCCAGAGGAAATTAAAAAATAATCCAGAAAAGGGATCCAATGATAGCAAAGGACTAACGATTCTATCGAGATAAATGTGATCCATTGATAGGCTCCATTCCACAACTAACGGAGAATATAGTAACAATCTAATATACTGTCTATTTCTAGAATTGCAATATTTATCTCCCCAGCTCTATGCCTCCCCAACTCTGCTGACTCACAGCAGGGACTTCCTTTGTGTACTCACAAGACTGATTTACACATGGCACACTTGTTGCCATGGGTCTTGCCATCTGGACCACGCACAGGATCATTTTCTCGTGTGCAAAAGAGATTTCCATTTTGCATTAGGCTCCGAAATTCACCACATGAATCCTAAAAGGAGCAGAAAAGGTAAGAGCTTGAGTATTTTCTTGGAAATTGTTTTGTTGGGTTTCTACTAAGTGCTTCCTAGATGAAAAGGGAAAATGACCTAAGAATTTTGTTTCTGGCAATTGTTTTGCTCAATTCCTACTAAGAACACAGGACTTAAAAGTTGTTATATCCCCCTCCCCCTTGAGATTTAGCCCCTGAAGTCAGGCTGAAGTTGTAATCACAAACAAGCACTAATCTTTTAATACAGTGGGTTCTCTGAGAACTGGTCACATTTCTTACTCTGGGTTTTATTGTCCATCTCTGTTATAATAATAATAAAAAACACACCACAAAACACTTGACATGTCATAGAATTTAAAAAAAAATGGGTTTAGATAGAACTTCAAAGTTAATCTGGTCCAACCATCATACTATATCCCAATCCCTTCTATATCATGCTTGCCAAAAAGTTACCTAATTTGCACAGGAATACCTGTAGCAATAAGGAGTCCATTACCCTCCATATAGTTCATTCCAAAATTTCTATTAGATTGTTCCAACAAATTAGCTATGGTGCTGCTTTTGGAGAATCTTAGAAAATAATAAATTCTATAGGATCCCTAGTCTTAGGTTTGATTCTTCTAAGATGTCATTGCAATTAGGATGAGTATGTTTCTTTAGACCAGTAAACAAAGTCCAAGTATTTTACTTCCCTCAGAGAAACTGAGAATAATTTTCTTCACATGTTTGGAGAAAGCTTTCTTGTCTTTCTCCCTGTGTTCTCTTCCAAGAGCTAAACATCCAAGATACTCAGTCATCCTGTTTCAATCATCTGTACCATTTCTCATTCTGAAGTTTTCCCTTTCTTAAAGAATCTAACAATATTCCAAGTGTTAAGCACTTGGATTGGCACTAATGTTTTGACAGCTACCGCATACTTTAAATTATAATTCCAGTCTGCCATCAAGAGACTTCAGATGGGGGTGCCTCTCTGTGCCTCAGTTGCCTCATCTAAAAAAGGGAAGTGTATTCCACTTGGTTAAAATAATAAAGTATTATGCATTAAGTATCCCATATAAGTCCTGGGTTGTTAAGAGTATAACATGAAATGACACACATGACTGACATCTTGGAAGTACTCAGTAAATGTTTGCTCCAGAATTATCTGAAGAATTAATAGAGAGTAAAAAATCACTTAAGATCATAGAGTAGCAATTAAGATTGACTTTGAGGGATTTTATTGGTTTGTTTGTATCTTTTAGTGTAAGTTGAAACTCAATGAGGTCAAAAGTGAGTTTTTCTCCCAGCTGTACTTTATGGTTCGCTGCCAGATTTCCTCACTGGTCATAGTTATCAAAAAGAAATGTGGTATGAGAGGACAGTTTGTTGGTAGTAGCTAATATGAAATAAGAAATAGTCTGATTCTGAAGAACTTTCTCTTGTAGATGTTGAAAAGTGATCAGATGAGCTATTATATTATTTTTTAATCCAGACCCACAATTGTGGGAATTAAAATTGTAAACAAAACAAATCAAGCAGAATTCCAAGTGTGAAACTTTTATTTAGAAATTACTTTTAATGTCAATAATTTTTTAAGGGGGTAAGGAAATGACCCCAAAATTGAAAAAAAAAATCTAATTGGAATCAGTCCTTTTAAATCAAGAAAATATTATTTGGGAAAGTTGCTTTTCTATTTTTCTCCAACCTGCTGGCACCAGAAATATTCAAAGGGAAAGCAAGAAACAAAACCAGTTTGACCAAATGTGGCCATCTAAAACTGCATGGTGTGCTAGACCGGTATCTGGGAGTCTAGGTTTGAATTCCATTGTTTCCATGCACAAACTCTGAAATATGAAGATATGAATTCTGACATCAATATTCCCATTACGTTTCTAAGCAAGTACTTCTGTTTTAAATTGTCACTTAAAAATATGGAAATAAGTTAAATTAGGAGTTTGCAAGTAAAACTATGGCCTGGGAGAAAATCTGGCCCACAAGTGTTTTGGCAAATAAAGTTCTACTGGAACACATGCATGCTTATTTGCTTTAGAGCTACAACAGCAAATAAAGTCTCTGTGACAGAGACTGAACAACCACAATATAAAATATCTACTTTCTGGCCCTTTAAGAAAATGTCTTCAACCCCGGACTAAATGAACCTTGAGATCTCTCACACAGGCTTCAGTAATTTTATTAATTGTTTTTAAAGAGAAACTACAAAACCTCATTCTTTCATTGTGAAGGACTCCAGAATAATTACCCTTTCGGTTTCTCTCTTAACTTTTGTTCTGGATTCAGCTTCTTTTTCTTTTGCTTCTTGCTGGCTATAGGAGAGAATGGATAGAAATAATCATTCCCAGCACCCAGTACATATTATCCTAAAGGGGAAGTCTCTCCAGATAGAAATATTCCTTCCCTTTCACAACCAACTTAGCTTGGCAGTAAAAAGGAAAATACACACCCCATATTATTCTTGCTTTTAGTGTTGATTAAACAATAAGACATGCCGCAGTGAGCCAGCAAATATATTTTTATCATATTTATTTTAGAAAATAGAGATTTGTCTTTCTCCCCAGAATGCAGCTAGAATATTTAAAAACAGTAACTAGATATTAGCAAATTTTTAATTGATAGGCCCAATGATTACATCTTCAGGTTAGTCATGAGAGTATGTATGCAGAGAACTGAAATCTCCATCCTTGTATGCCATTAGTTCGGGGGAGTTTCCCCTTAGCACATGGTCCTGCCTTGATGGTGATTCACGTGCCATTCATAGCACTTGGGAACACTACAAATAAATGCACCAATTCTAGGGCTTTATCATAGGAAACCCCCAAACTCAATTCAAAGATAGCCTTCATTTTCTACCTCCTAGAGAAAACCTCCAATATCCCCTCTGTTGCCCACCCCAGATGAAGGTATCTTCTCCAATCAGCAGAAGAAGTGGCTGAAGATCTACTCACAAGAAGGCCTCACACATGGAACAGGTGTTGCCATGGATTTTCCCATCCAGGCCCTCAATGGGGTCATTCTCTCTGGTGCAGGGAAGTCGTCCGTTTCTTATATAGTTGCGGTATTCACTGCACAGCTCCTGCCAAGAATCAGGTAACTAAGTATTAGAGAGCTTCCTCACATTACCGCTTTGAAAACTATGATATAATGAACCAAAATGCAAAGGTGATGCAGAAGATTGATAATAGCCAAGATGCTTTTCAGAGGCCCAGGTCACACATTACTTGGAATATAAGACTGTTGTTCCATATAATACTAGAAAACTTTCAATTCAATGTAAATATTATTCTCTGCTGAGAACCAATTCCGGCATTAATGATAATAAGAGTTCTATCAAAAGGTTGATGGGACTTGGTGGGCTCAACAAGAGTAAGTCACACATGTAGTTTACCTATTGGAAATGGCTAAAAGGCAGTTCCCTCAAACCTGAATAAGATTGTTAACTGCCAGACAGCTCAGTGCATTTTATTGCCTCCTGTTGGCCAAACACCTGAACAGCTGTAGGCTATTCCCCAAATTGATAATGCTTCTGTACCCTTTGAAGTATATATTTCCACCTTGCCTTAGGATAAATTGTATTGAATAAAAGCACGGGACCTTGGTCAAGGAGGGAGTCTTCTAGTTTCCTCAGCTGAAGCTCCTATGAACCCCAATGTCTCTCAAAAATATCTTTCGTCCTTGGACCCTTTAATCACCTATGCACAGCCCCTTTCTCCAGAATGCTGAACGCTTTGTAAGGCTGGGAAAAGAACCCAGGCAAATCTCTGCTTGGCAGCAGGAGATAGATAAAGAAGAAGAATTTATTGTTCCTTTTGTAAGGAAATTTGTGGGAAGCAGGACAATAACTCCCAATCCCCAAATCTGTATCAGCCCTAATACTCAGGATTTGTGAATATGTTACCTTAGGGCAAAAGGAATTCCCAGGTGTGATTAGAGATGGGAGACTGAGATGGGGAGATTATCCTGGAAAATTCTAGTGTGCCCAATGTTATCACAAAGTTCAGCCCTTCAAACTGGGAGAATGAGACAGACAAGATAATGAGAGGGAGACGTGACAGCAAAAAAGTAGAGATGCAATGTTGTTTGACAAAAGGGGTTCAAGAGCAAAGGGACATGAATGGCCTCTAGATGCTAGAAAAAGCAAAAAGACACATCTTTTGATTTAGCCCAGTGAGATGTGTGCCAGATTTCTAGACTAAAGAACTGTAAGTCAATAAGTCTGTATTGTTTTTAAGCTACCAAACTTGTGGTAATTTGTTAGAGCAAATACTTTTTATTTTCTTTTGAATAAATATATAGAAGCATTTTAAGTTAGAATACAACAAATTAGATAATTAAGAAGTAAAGAAAAATTATTGGCATAAAAGGTGATAGAACTATTAAGTATATTGTATAAATGGAGAAAATCTTCAGGGAGCCCCTATTACTTATTCTGAGCCATGAAATTTGGTCAGAATTTTGATGGACAGAGGAAAGGGACATTCATGCCTGAGTATGAGCAAGACCGTGCAGAAGGTAAAATTCATTGTATGTGTAATACTGAGGACTGTTGATATGTGAGGGGTGGGGGTGCTGTTATATATTAATGGATAAATTCTTTGAGATTCCATTAAAACTAATAAAATAGTGTCCTTATGTTATTAATGAGAAAACTAAGACACAAACATGTTAATCGTTTGACCACTGGTGTGGAGATGGATGAAGCCAGAATTTGAACCCTGGCAGTCTGAGTCCAGAGTCATGTTTTTAACCTCAACTTTATTGAGTCCATAAGAATGGGAGCCTTGTATTAATGCTTGGCAAGAAGCAACAAGGTGACCAGTATGTCTGGACAATGGTAACAATAGGTAGAATAGTAGGAAATGAGATCTGAGAGACGGCAGAGGTCAGATTGTGTATGGCATTATAAGCCACTAGAACGACCTTGGTTTTTATTCTGAGTGAGATGAGAAGATACTGGGTAGCATAACCTGTCTTATATTTTTTAATAATTACTTTGGCTTTAGAGTTGAGAGTAGATTGTAGGATGCAAACATAAGAGTAGGGAGAAGAAATGAGATCTTCCAAATTAGAAAAGGATAAAGGAAATAAGTAATAAAGATCTGAGGCATAGCTTATAGGAAAATTAAAAAATTGAAACAGTATGTAAAAGTTAAAGTACATCATGGGCATTAAAGCTAGAACTTGTGGTCTAATTGCTTGTACTCAATTACTAATTATATACATTCCTGAACTTCTTATCTGAGCCTCTGAATCCTCTTCTATAAAACACAGATAGTAATACATATCTTGAATGATTACTACAACAATCAGTCATAAAATTGTTAGACCACATTGCATACAGTAGCAATAAAATAATTAACAACCATCACCATTATCATTGTCATTATCGTCATCATCATCATCAACATCATCATCTCATTATCATCATTATGGAGATGTTAAGAAGCAAACCTAAGGCTAAATGATGCTATAGGGAAATTTCTACAAAATCTCACAGAAAATTAATTGGGATGAAAACCTAGGTAATTTTCTTTTTTAAAAAAACTAATAAACACCTTTGCATGACAAGGTATGGAGGAAATCTAAAATCTGCTTCTATTGGATTGCATTCAGACAACAAGACAATCTACATGTACTTCTTTGTTGGGATAAAATAATTCACATGCTTAGTAGAGAAAAGGATGATTGATCTCATCTCAAATGCACAAGCAACTAGATCAAATTTGTTATGAATAAACTGAACAGGAAGAAGGGATGTTCATATCCATGGAGATCCAAATACATTTTCTCAATTTGCAAAGTCAGTAGACACTAAGATTGGGAGGAGGGAGCGAGGCCTAGCCTACTGAGAATGGAATGGGTGGAGCAGCTCTGATGACCTGAAATACCTACCTGTACCGTTTCTCTCTTAAACTTCTCAGCTTCACCTTTCTCCTTTTCTTCCTTGTCATTATTTTTCCTCTCTTCTTCTTCAAGCTCACTGCAATCAAAAAAGAAGATACAAGCTAAATACAATTTTTCATTCTCTTGGGTAATGTATTTTCAGGAGGAAAATTTTATCCAGTACAATTTTATCCAGTTCAAAAGGTGCTAATACTTTGCCCTTTTATGCAGATAAATTCAGTAGTTCCCAGCATCATTTAAAAATTAAAACCAGCATGATTTTTTATGAGTGTGTGAACTTGAGGTGGTCTTTTTTCTATTAGGCTGTGCCTTCAACTAATAATGCCTCAATTGCCTTGATTTTTTAAAAAATTGTGAAACTTTTCCTGTTTTAATAACTATCACATCAATGATGAAATAAAGGGATGAAACCAAGTCAAAAAATGGGTCCATAATAAAAATAAACCATGTTTCACTATAACAGAAATATTATCTTAATGGCATTAATAATATTCAAGTTGAAATTCAAGTTATAGAGTACAATAATGATTCAAGCCCAAGAAGCTTTAACAACTATTATTTAGAGGTTGATCATTAGCCTGACATTCTTGCCATTTTCTACTAACATGAAGCAAAGTAAGGCTGGAAAATATCCTTAGCCTTCATCACGTCTAACCTAGTCATCACCTCACTAGCAAATCCAGCAGGTGAGAAAAAAGCCCTAATTTCTGCCCTGCCCTGTTAAGTATCTTTTTAAGGAACTTAAATCTTATACTAAACACTGGAAGAAGACATGGGAAAGTTAAGGAGCAACACTAACTTTGCACCTCTTTCAGGAGATATTATTTAAATATTTTTCTCAACGTTTATTTTATCTTGAGCTCGGTAGGAGATTAGGAGTCTAAGAAGAAGAACCAGAGGTGGCAATATGTCATTAGCTTCTGTATTTTTTACTTTTGTTAATCCTCACTAGAGGATATTTTTTCCATTGCTTTTCAGAGAGAGTAGGAAGGAGAGAGGGAGGGAAGGAGGGAGGGCAGGAGGGAGAGAGGGAGGAGGAGGGTATATTTATGTAATTATGTGAGAGAGACACCTGTATTGGCTGCCTCCTGGATGCTCTCCTACCAGGGACTAGGGAGCAAACCCACAAACCAGGTATGTGCCGTTGACTAGGAATCGAACCCACAACTCTTTGGTGTGCAGGCTGACCCTCTAACCTTCTAACTACACTGGCTAAGGTGAGCTTCTCCTTTATTGTCCCACACAATGGAATAACACAATGGCCTATTAGTCCCTGGACCCGGCTTACCAAGAAGACACAATTATAAACAGCTATGACATGGGCCTGCTTCTTAGGGTTTTAACTCTACACTAAACCACTTCTCAGAGTATTTATTCCACCCAGGTATAGTAATATTTCTGAAAAGATAAATATGATTCTCTCCAGTCCATTTCTTATTCAGGTTACTTTAAGAGTCTTTATATACCAGACCTACAGACCTTTGTCTAAATGGTTTTTGCTTAACCAATATCTGAATATACTCACAGAATCATAAAATATCAGGGGTTGGAGAGAGACCAAAGAGATCATCCCACCCAGATTATCAAAATTCTTCTCTTTTTGTTATTAATTGATAATTATCAAATGTTAAGGAAATATGGGCACTAAATTAAGACATTTTCCCCCCATTGCTTAATTAGGAGATAGGAGGATTATTGAATAGAGAATAACACTGTCACTATGTGATTCAACATTACCTAATGTCTTGTCCAAGTGCTATTAAAATTACCTAGCATACAGTATATAATCTATACATCTCTGAAAAAAATGTGAGACTCGGGGATGATTAATGATAAAAAAAAAATTCCATAGGAGAGATAGGGGTAGATACTCACAACACACTTGCACACATAGCACACTTGTTTCCATGCATTTTGCCATCTGGACCTCGGACAGGGTCGTTCTCCCTGGTGCATATGAGCATTCCATTCCTCACTTGGCTCCGAAACTCACTGCAGAGCTCCTGGAAAATGAAGAAAATATTTTCTCAGAGCAGTTTCCTACCCTGCTTGTGCCTTTACCTATTAAGAGAAATAGGCAAAGTATAAGAAGGAAAAATCAGTAAGTCTTTTCAAAGCTCATATCACAGCTCGGAATTGTCCTGGCACTAAAGTGGGTCTGCTCTCATCATTCTCCTGAGGGTACTTACCATCCTGCTGTAGAAGGCTGACACGATTGATAAAGAACAATATATATGTTGTATTGCACATCAGTCTATAAAAGCCATGAAAGATCAAAGGTGAGAAGAATCAATAAGACTCAAAAAAGAGGAACTGATAAATACTGCTGAGCCTTCATGAGAAAGAAATGAAATCTTTTCATTTGGGACAATTCAGATGAAACTTGAGGGCACTATGCTAAGTAAAATAAGTGAGGCAGAGAGAGACAAAAACTGTATGATCTTACTACTATGTGGAAATGAGAAAAAGTAGAATTCAGAGAAACAGAAAGTAGAATGATGGTTACCAAGGGATTGGAGGGCAGGAGGGCAAATGGGGAGATGTCAGTCAAAGGGCAGAAACTTCCAGTTATAAGTCAAATAATTTCTGGGGCCCTACCATACATGGTGATTACATTGAACAAAACTGTATTATATGCTTAAAAGTTGCTAAGAGTAGATCTTAAATGTTCTTGTCACACACACACACATACACACATTCACACACACACACACACACACACACAAATGTAATTCTGTGATGTGATGGAGAAGTTAACTAAAACTATGGTGGTAATCATTTTGAAATCAATACATTGTACACCTTAAACATATACAATGCTATATGTCAATTATGTCTCAAGAAATTTATGAAAAAATAAGGACAATGTGCAAAAAAAGAATATTGATGAACTTTGATTAGTCTTTAGAGCCTGAGAAAAAAGAGAAAAACATGCTTAACTAAGAAATAAAGAAATATCTGAAATAAATATGTGGAGGAGAGAACAAGTATGACATCTGGAGAAGTTGACACTTTTCAGGGAGTTACTTGTTAAAGTGGGGGATGTAGACTTAAAACCGGAGAGCAACAACAGCAGTGGAGAGAAAAAGGAATGTGTTAGAATCATTTGAAAAATCTAAGACAACTTAGCAAATCATCAGATATTATGGATAAAACAAATTTTTAATTTTAAATTACCAACAACAACAACAATGGTTTCAGCTAACAAAGTTATTGAGGCAGTGAGTCAGTTTAAAGGTAAAATTTTAAACTGTGTCAACTTTCCCCAAATAAATTATCAGGCTTATACTTTGCAGCTAATGCTAGGAGATATAAAACATAAAGGTCAATATTGTATAGAGCTCTAATATGACAGTAATCTAGCACTTACATACAGACAGATTTTGTTGTGTTACTTGTAAAATTATCTTTATAATAAAAGCCTAAGCGACTGTTACAGTGAAAGGACCAGAATGACTGGTCGCTATGATGCACACTGACCACCAGGGGCAGACGCTCAATGCAGGAGCTTCCTCTTGGTGGTCAGTGTGCTCCCACAAGGGGAGCAGCCGCTCAGCCAGAACTGGGCTCACAGTTGGCAAGTGCAGCAGTAGTGGTGGGAGCCTCTCCCACCTCCGCGACAGTGCTAAGGAACAGTGAGCAGAGTGGTAAGGAGGAAGTAGGCAGGCAGTAAGGAGTGAGGGATCCCAGACTTTGAGAGGGTGCAAGCCAGGCTGAGGGACAAAGCCCCCAACCCCACAGTGCACTAAAATCATGTAATGGGCCTCTAGTAAAATCATAAAAGCATATAGAGCCCTGACTGGTTTGGCCCAATGGATAGAGCATCAGCCTGCAGACTGAAGGGTCCCAGGTTCGATTCAGGTCAAGGGCATCTACCTTGGTTGCAGGCACATCCCCAAGAGGGGGTGTGCAAGAGGCAACTGATGGATGTTTCTCCTCGATGTTTCTAACTCTATATCCCTCTCCCTTCCTCTCTGTAAAAAATCAATAAAATACATTTTTTAAAAAGTGTGTAGAAACAGTACAGTAGATTAAAATAACTAGAAAGTCAAAAATTTATGTAATAATCATTAACTCAGAGTGAGAATAGTAATATTTCTTCCATATTTGGGAAGTGACAAAAAACAAACATGATAAATATTTGTGCTTTTTTTGGGTAAATGGGACTAATATGCATGTTAGAGATCTTGTATTTGTATTAGAAATAACATAGATTTGAATTACATAAATTGAAATTTCTAAATTAAAAAGATTGATATTAATAATCTGTGCCTGACAACAGAAATTGAAGAAAAGCCAAATATGGAGACTATCCCTTACAAAGTTAACAGCACTACAATTTTCATGAAATTAAACTCAAAATTTGAATTATCATGCAATAAAATTGGTCCTCTGCAAACTCCTAGTCAAGATCATTTTCCCTCAGGTTAAAGGTTTTCTTTGTGTATTTCAGGCATGAAAATTGCATAGGAAAACATTTCTGCTGATGAGATAGCTAGAATGCTATTACAGAGGAAAAAAAAGTGCCAAGGCATAGCACTAGCATTCCTGAGAAAATTACCTTTGCAGCTTCTCTTTTAGCCTTTGCTCTTGCTCTTTCTTCTTGTTGACTATAAGTAACAAGATGAGGGTGTGGGGTAAAAGAGAAGAAATGAATCTTAGTGCAGTAGAATAGATTCTTAACACTTACCAGTTGATCATTCATTGCTTTGACTCAAGTAACCTCAAAAATCCAATCATAGTTTTTGTAATTTTATTGGAATAATAGATTAGAATGATTCACCTCTCCTCAAGAGAATGGGATGCAAGAGAAAGTCCCTTAATAAATAAATCTGTTTAGCTTGCCAGCAAATATACTGCAATAAGAATTTCTCATTTGCTGATTATTTTGCATCTGTAACAATTCTTTATAAAGTGGTAATATTTGGCTTTTGAGAGGCAATATAGCATGGAAGTTAGGAGGAAAAACTTGAGCCAAATAGCATAAAATGCACAAAAATTCTTAATCTCTTTGTGGCTTCCTCGTCTTTAATGGGGAGGATAAAGGAAAGACAGAAAAGGTAGTAAGAATACTTTTTTCATTAAACTGTTATGAGCCTGAAATGAGTTGATACATGTAAAGCAATTAGAATAAGTATTTGGTCCATAACAAAATGATTGACAAAAGTGGTATAAGTGATTGGTATTCTCATCATTGTAATAATTATTAACAGTGACTTCTCAAAAACGGGCATATGATGGAAATGAAGAGTGACAGTTCTTAATCATTTTGGATAACCAACAGTGTTGCAAGCTGAGTTCAGTGAATGGATATATAGCATAATTTAATCTATAATATAAGCAATTTAATTATGTCATATAGATAGAAAATATAAAATAATTTGTGAAAATGTTTTAATATATTCAAAACAATATAAGACTTATCCATTAATCAAATTAAAACTTTTTAAAAGTATAAGAGAGTGTTTGAATATGATTTTTAAGTGTGCAAAAAAATACTATAGAGGGAAGGATGATTCTCAAGAAAGTCAATATCCTTTACTAACATATCGATAAAATATGAGGTGAAAAAACTGTTTCTTTTGGACATGAAATTTTATAATGATGAGAAAAAATATTTAAATAGCTCCAAAATTGTGAGGTTTCTCATAGTTATTTAAAAGGAAAACTGATCTAAACTTTATCACGAGTCTTAAGTTAACTAAAAAATTCAAGAAGCATTTTCTTTCCATACAGGGAAATTATCAGGAAATATCAGAGTTGACCAGTAGATGGCAGAATGACTTCCTTGTCACTGGGAGATTAATGTAAAGAAAAAAAGACAGAAACATGCCTAAATATAGCTAAATACAACTACCACAAGTTGATCATGGCTTTGCTAAATTATCCCATACTGTCTACCTCATACATTGAGAAATATTATTGCTTTGTTTTTCCTGTGTTTATTTTTCTATCATTCACAACCTCTCTGAGCTTTAATTTCCAACTAAAATTTATAATATAGAACTTATTTCATGTTTGTTGATAAGATTAAATGAGAGTAGGTAGCAAAGCTCTTGGCAAGTACAAGTCAATTATATGCATTCAATGTACGCTTATGACAATGAATACATAGTCATCATCTTGACTTCCATCTAACAGATGTTTAGTGTTTCTATGGCCCAAATACTATGGGATCCATCTTCTGGGTTCTGTTGTTTTCTACCAGAAAAGACTGCATAACTAAATCCTAAATCCAGAGATTCTGGTAGATAGAAAATAAATTGGAGTATCCCTTTGGACAAAGACCAAAAGACAGAATTATAGGCTCGTTTCAGGGGATATAGCATGTCATTTATTGTACAGTTATACCTAAGTCCCCTTTAAACAGTCTTCTAACTCCTACCCAAGAAGATCACCATTCCCAAAGCAGCCTCTCCTTCTCTAACTGTTGCAAAGTTCATTTTCATGTTGCACTCAGACCTGTCCCCCATAGTTCGCATGCATTTGAATTCTATTCCTTGAGGTCACACAAAATGAGTAGACAGGTAGTGAATGAAAATAAAATTTCCTAAATTTTTCTGTGTACCATAATGATATTTTACATGTAATCTCCTCCATTTGCTATTTCAGCTGGTAACCCTGCACAAAACTAAAAGCAATGAGTAAGATTATCATAGAGTGTTTTCTTTTCTGAATAAAAGATTCTGAGTCCTGAAATATCCTAGAAGAAATTATTCTGTTTCTTTTTACATCACAATAATTCCCTGAAAGCTCTCCACTCGCTATTTTGGGTTTGTGCTTTTTTTTTTTTTTTAGCTTATTTAAATGTGACACCCAAAATCGAATGTTACACTGAAGAATAAAATGTATTATTTGCAATTGTTTGACAATTTCTTTTAGTTCTATCCCCCCACTCCTTCAGAAGCCCTGAGCTCTACTCACAAGAAGACCTCGCACATGGAACAGGTGTTGCCATGCATTTTCCCATCCGGGCCCTGGATGGGGTCGTTCTCTCTGGTGCAAGGCAGTTTGCCATTCCTCACATACTTGCGGTATTCACTGCACAATTTCTGTGAAACAGGAGGCAAGTTTGAGATAATGAACACAGATTGGATCATACTGCAAGAATAACTGAAGACTGGACTTTTTCATTAGTGGGGATCAGCGACTGGCTTATTTTAGAATAGATCTTAATTTTGAAGATATGAATATTATCAAGTGATGAAATAATGGATCCTCAACTGAAAAATAGTCACATATGTGTCTAAGCACACATGCAAATAAACACACAAACAGAAACTGTCTGCATGCTCCCTATAGTTTCAGGGAATTTATGGATTCACTGAATGCCACCTAAGGATCCCAGCTCCATAGGCCTCAGACTTGGAGAATGTCCCATCACCTCAAAGGAAGTTGTCTCAGATTGACTTTTATTTCTTGATTCAGCTCCCTTCTTTTTCTTTTCTTCTTCTGCTTGACTGAAAGAGAGTGGTTAAGAAAGAAATGAGTAAGTCATAAAATCTACAGGTTGAAATTGATTCAAATATCATTTAATTGTTACAGTTAATAGTAATTTAATTCTGTGCCTAACCTTGTGCTCATACTAATGAAATCCTCAGAATTGCATGTTACAGAAGTACTATTTTAAGCCCAATTTACAGATGACAAAACTGACAGAATGTAGAGCTTTCCAAATACATAGAACTAATAAATTCAGACAGGATGTCAAAACTATTCAGATTGTTTTCTAAACTTCCAGGACTCTCAACTGTATCTCTGGTTATTATCTAGTTTTGCTCTAATCTGCCCGTCAATTGTCTACCTATGTCATCCTTGAAATCCCACGCTAGGTCATTTCATCCTTAAAGCCCTCAAGCTTTAGAAGGCGCCCCTTATCATTGAGCCAAACCTGTCTCCTACAGGTTCCACTCACTGGCCCCACCCATGGAGATAACCTAGAACTAGTCTGGTTTGCACATTTAAAGACAAAATCTACTTGGGCATTTCCAGACTGCGACTGTCCCTTAGCTAAGTGTGCTACACTTTCATCATCCTCAAAGGCCATGGTTTTCATGCATTTCTCCATTTCCTCTAAAATGTTTTTGTCTTCCTGTTGAAGTGACTCTCTCATAAGTAAACATAGTAAAGAGGCAGAAGGTTAATCTGAACCCAGTGCTTATATTTTCTAGAATCCCTTTCATAATAATAATTATCTAGTGAAAGAGAGAAATGTTAAACAGTCACATGTATAAATTTACAATTACTGACTCTGATTACTACAATGAAGGAAAAGTTCAGTTTACTGGGAGGGAGAAATTTAGGTGGTAGGAGCATAGAGTAGGTTTCCACAAAGCACTTCAAGCTGACAAGACACATGGAGGAGTCAACACCACCAGATCCCAGTCATTCCTTATTCTAAATCATTCCTCCACGTTCTGTGTATGGACTGAGGCATTGCTTTGCATATTGGTTTGTTTGCTTCGGGATCAGTGGTGTGATTCAGATGACTTCATTCTCCACTGTGCACAGGTCAGGTCCTTGACCTACATCTTTTTTCATTTTCATGGGAGCTTAACCAATCAGTGATTGAGATATGGGAATTATGTTTACATAATTATGACATGGTGCAAAAATGTGGCACAATAATGCCATGGATAAGAAACAAAGCCAATTTAAAAACTAAAATATTAAAGCTAAAAATAAGGAAACACAACACAAAGGACAAAACCCTCCCACATTTTCCAGCTACAGCATTACTCACAAGAAGGTCTCACACATGGAACAGGTGTTGCCATGCATTTTCCCATCTGGGCCCTGGATGGGGTCGTTCTCTCTGGTGCAAGGCAGTTTGCCATTCCTCACATACTTGCGGTATTCACTGCACAATTTCTGTGAAACAGGAGGCAAGTTTGAGATAATGAACACAGGTTGGATCATATTGCAAGAATAACTGGAGATTGGACTTTTTCGTTAATGGGGACCAGCAACTGGCTTATTTTAGAATAGTTCTTAATTTTGAAGATATGAATATTTTCAAGTGATGAAATAATGCAGCGGTTCTCAGTCTGTGGGTCGCGACCCCTTTGGGGGTCAAACGACCCTTTCACAGGGGTCGCCTAAGACCATCGGAAAATGCAGATATTTACATCACGATGCATAACAGGAGCAAAATTTCATGGTTGGGGGTCATCACCACATGAGGAACTGTATGCAAGGGTTGCAGCCTTAGGAAGGTTGAGAACCACTGAAATAATGGATCCTCAACTGAAAAATAGTCACATATGTGTCTAAGCACACATGTAAACAAACACACAAACAGAAACTGTCTGCATGCTCCCTACAGTTTCAGGGAATTTATGAATGCCACCTAAGGATCCCAGCTCCATAGACCTCAGACTTGGAGAATGTCCCATCACCTCAAAGGAAGTTGTCTCAGATTGACTTTTATTTCTTGATTCAGCTTCCTTCTTTTTCTTTTCTTCTTCTGCTTGACTGAAAGAGAGTGGTTAAGAAAGAAATGAGTAAGTCATAAAATCTCCAGGTTGAAATTGATCTCAAATATCATTTAACTTTACAGTTAATAGTAATTTAATTCTGTGCCTAACCTTGCGCTCATACTAATGAAATCCTCACAATTGCATGTAGCAGAAGTACTATTTTAAGTCGAATTTACAGATGACAAAACGGACAGAATGTAGAGCTTTCCAAATACATAGAACTAATAAATTCAGACAGGATGTCAAACCTATTCAGAGATTGTTTTCTAAACTTCCAGGACCCACAACTGTATCTCTGGTTATTATCTAGCTTTGCTCTAATCTGCCAGTCAATTGTCTACCTATGTCATCCTTGAAATCCCATGCTAGGTCATTTCATCCTTAAAGCCCTCAAGCTTTGGAAAGTGCCCCTTGGCATTGAGCCGAACCTGTCTCCTACAGATTCCACTCACTGGCCCCACGTTCACCCATGGAGACAACCTAGAACTAGTCTGTTTTGCACATTTAAAGACAAAATCTACTTGGGCATTTCCAGACTGCGACTGTCCCTTAGCTAAGTGTGCTACACTTTCATCATCCTCAAAGGCCATGGTTTTCATGCATTTCTCCATTTCCTCTAAATATCTTTTGCTTCCTGTTGAAGTGACTCTCTCATACTTATAGTAAAGAAGCAAAAGGTTAATCTGAACCCAGTGCTTGTATTTTCTAGAATCTCTGTCATAATAATTATCTAGTGGAAGAGAGAAATATTAAGCAGTCACACGTATAAATTTACAACTACTGACTCTGATTACTATGATGAAGGAAAAGTTCAGTTTACTAGGAGAGAGAAATTTAGGTGGTAGGAGCTTAGCGTAGGTTTCCACAAAGCTCTTCAAGCTGACAAGACACATGGAGGAGTCAACTCCACCAGATCCCAGTCATTCCTTATTCTAAATCATTCCCCCACGTTCTGTGTATGGACTGAGGCATTGCTTTGCATATTGGTTTGTTTGCTTGGGGATCAGTGGTGTGATTCAGATGACTTCATTCTCCACTGTGCACAGGTCAGGTCCTTGATCTACATCTTTCTTCATTTCCATGGGAGCTTAACCAACCAGTGACTGAGATATGGGAATTATGTTTACATAATTATGACATGGTGCAAAAATGTGGCACAATAATGCCATGGATAAGAAACAAAGCCAATTTAAAAACTAAAATATTAAAGCTAAAAATAAGGAAACACAGCACAAAGGACAAAACCCTCCCACATTTTCCAGCTACAGTGTTACTCACAAGAAGACCTCGCACATGGAACAGGTGTTGCCATGCATTTTCCCATCTGGGCCCTGGATGGGGTCATTCTCTCTGGTGCAAGGCAGTTTGCCATTCCTCACATACTTGCGGTAGTCACTACACAACTCCTGTCAAAGCAGAGAAATAAGTGGGACATACATTTCATTTCTATTCAAAGCAGCACATCAAAACATCTGCATTGCCAGAAACTAATGTTAGGTTTCTTGGAGCCCAGGATTTTAGCTGTTTCTCTCTCAAATGTAAAGTTCAATTAAACAAACAATAATCATCAGTTGCTAAGAGATGGGAGCAAATAAGACACACTAGATGTCACAATATAATAAAAGAAATAGACAAGTTAACTCCACTATAACCTAAACAGAATAAAATAAGCATGAACATAGAGGTACAAAAATATATGAGAATTCAAGAAGTTGGAACCATGAAATCTGATTGTAGAAAGCAGGGGAGATGTCAGGGAATAAGAATAATTTGAATGAGACCATGAAGAGTAAATAGGATTTACTCCTTATTCAATAGATTGGAGAATATGCATACTGGAATGTTGAGATGAGCTGAGATATTCAAGTAGAAAACTACATGGCATATGTGGCATATAACAGAATATGAATTGCTGATTACAGGTAAAGTTTCCTCAAAAAATTAAAAATGGAGCTGCCATTTGACCCCATCATCCCACTTCTAGGAATATATCCTAAGGAGCCTGCAACACCAGTCAGAAAGAACATCTGTACCCTTATGTTCATAGCCATGCTATTTACAACAGCTAAGATCTGGAAACATCCTAAATGCCCATCAGTTGATGAGTGGATAAAAAAAGCTCAGGTATATTTACACAACAGAATACTATGCAGCTGTAAAAAAGAGAGATCTCTTACCCTTTGAGACAGCATAGAGGGACCTTGAGAGTATTTTGCTAAGTGAAATAAGTCAGTCAGAAAAAGACAAGTATCACATGATCTCACTTATACGTGCAATCTAATGAGCAAAATAAACTGACAGACAAAATAGATCCAGAGACATGGAAGCAGGTAACAGCCTGAAGATCCTCAAAGGGAAGGGGAAGAGGGAGGGAAGAGATCAACTGAAGAGCTTATATGCATATGACATAACCCATGGACACAGACAATACTGGGATGAAGGCCTGGAGAGTGGATGGGAATGGGGAGGAATGGGTCAATGGGAAAAAAAAAAAGCCAAATAAGGAGACAAGGAGATTGAGCTTTGTCCTTGATCAGATATGTAGCAAGCTATTTGTGGATTTAAGCAGAGCAGTATTGTGACCTGAATAATATTTTGAAACTTTACTCTGGCTGTATGTGGGAGGACAGCTGGAAAAGGGATAGAACAAAACCTAGATGAAAGATTAGGAGACTTTCATCATCAAAACAATAGGTGACAATAATTTACATGATAAGGCTATGGGAACAGATATTGTGACATTTCAGAGGTAAAAATCATGCTTTTTTAAGAATATATTTTTATTGATTTGAGAGAGAGGGAGATGAAGGGAGAGGGAGAGAGAGAGAAAAACACAGATGAGAGAGGAACATCAATTTGCTGCCTCCTGCACACCCCTACTGGGGATTGAACTGCAACTGGGATATGTGCCCTGACTGGGAATCCAGCTGGTGACCTCTTGGTGCACGGGTTGATGCTAAACACTGAGCCACACTGGCCAGGCTAAAAATTATGGGTTTTTTTATGTCTATGATCAAGGTATTTTTATCCCATTTCAGATGTGAAATTTCAAAAATTCTTATGTAGAAAACATGCATATAAATTTTCTGAAAGGTGGAAAGCAAAATTTAGCCCAGTCTGTAATTGATGAAATCATAACTGTTTTTCAGGCTTTGGATAAGTTATTTTTATTGTAAATGGTTAGTCTCAGAAGCAGCAAGAATTGTTCAAGTTCCCATAGCATTTGCCAATGTCATCCCCAGATTGAAGGGTTATGATTTTCTGGGGGAGAGTGAGGGGGGTGTTTATAGGGCAACTAGAGGTCTGGTGCATGAAAATTCATGCACTAGATGGTGGATCCCTCAGTGCAGCCTTTCCCTTCTCACAGCCTGGCAGCCCTCAGGGCAGGAGGCCACCTCACCATCAGGGGAAGGTGGCACCCCTCACACCTCTGCTACTGCCACTCTCGGCAGCACAAGCCTCGACTGGCCCTGGTTACCTGAGCCTCAGGTGGCCCTGGGTGGCTGGGGGCTGAGTGGACTGGGGGACTCTGGAGGCAGGTGTGTGGGTGGCCAGACCTGCCTGGGAGTGGGCCCAGCCTTGCTACACGCCTACTGTCCCAGTGGGGCTGAGGCAGCTGGGTGCCACCATCTTGTGACTGTGGATGACACCATCTTTGAGGGTGTGGCAATCAATTAGCATATTTCCTTCTTATTGGCTGTGGGCACTGCCATCTTTGAGGGTGGGGCAGTCTTTAGTATAGTCCCTCCTTATTGGCTGTGGGCACCACCATCTTTGCAATGGTGTGAGGGTCAATTAGCATATTCCCTCTTTATTAGATAGAATATTCCAACCTTTAGACTCTTTGAAGTATGTTCAAATTATCATGTTAAGTAGCACTTATTGGATGTATTCAACTCACTGCAAATGAAGGTGCTTTTCCAGGTTCTCTCTTATTCCTTGCTTCTGCCTTTTTCTTTTCTTCTGCTTCTGCTTGGCTGAATAAGAGAAAAGGAGAGGAGCCATAGAACCAAATATACAGGTAATAGTTTCTCGATATTCCTGCATTGCTAAACTGTCCTCCCTCCTTAGGAAGAAGCGATTTTGTCCTTTTATCACTACATACCAATGAGAAGTAACAAAACAGCCTCCAGTATGGCAAGATACCATAACTTCTTCATAGTTTCTGCTTAACTTTGAGAGAAAGAGTATAATTGTGCATCTGGAAAACTTGCTTTCTCTAAATTACCTTTCTTGCCTGTGGTCAGAAAAGAAACATCATTAATGTCCATAAAGGAGATTATCAAAACTGGTGCTGTGGCAACATTACACCTGGAGGCTGAAGGTGGCCGTAACAAAGCATATCAACTGGTCCCTTCTTTTCATGACTGTAGGTGAGGCAGAGAGGATTTCAGCTACACTTTTAAGGTATGACTACAACCAGTCAAGGTCTTTCCCCGTAAGTCTATAAACTATCTACCTCATCATGCACACTAACTTTATTAATTCATCTTAAATGTATTGCTGACTCATGGCTGTGTCATCTAAAGACAAAATGTATGGTGGGTATAAAAAGGCCACACACACCATGGTAAACCAAATGAGCCTAAATTTTCTTTGAACAATAGAATTGCATGATATGTATACTTAACTGTTGTTATTTCAACCATGCATGATTAGCAATCAATCATAAGGCCATAGATTCTAAATGTGAATCAATTACTTGAACTAAGCTCAATCACCTAAATTAAGAGTAGCTCCAAATTTTGAAAGCAAGCTGTCAATTGTTAACTTAGTGAAAAATCTTATATAAAGTAACATGTATTGTAATTTTATAAGGTTCATGGTGGTTTCATAGGCAACTTTAATTCTAGTAATCAATTTCTACATTATGTGTTAAGTTTGGGGCCTTACGCCTCTGGAGGATGAGATGCCTATAAACTTGTATAAACTGTTCAACTATGAAATGTCAACAGTAAGAAAAAAATTGGTATTTGTACAAGTTCTGCTTATCAGAATGTTCCAATGCTAAGAGAATGAGTAACAAATGAAGGCAAAACAGACACCTTAAAATAAATAGCTCTAGGTACTTGCTCCCAGCTCTGTTATTAACATTTTCAGTGTAACTTACTCAATTCACTTCCCTATTTCAAGCCACAGTTTCCTCATATCTGAAACAAGTAGATTTTTTAGGTTAGCTGTAAGGTCCCTTTACTTGACAATCTAAAGCTCTGTACTCACTAGAAGGCTTGGCACATGGAACACAAGTTGCCATGCATTTTCCCGTCTGGACCACGAACAGGATCATTTTCTCTGGTACAGAAAAGTATTCCATTCTTTGCATGACCGTTATATTCGCTGCAGAGTTTCTGAATAATGAAAATGAGATAGTTTAGATTTAGTTCTATGCTTATAAATTTTAGATTCTCTCTTTTTTTAAATTTAAATTCTTTATTGGTTAATGTATTGCATAAGTCTCCTTTTCCCCCCCATTGATCTCTCCCCGGCTACCCCCAACTTCCAGCACATACTCCCACATGCTTTCACCCACTGGTCCCATCTGTGTTCATTGATTATGCTCAAATGCATGCATATAAGTCCTTTGGTTGATCTCTTACTCCCTCAGTTCCCCTGCCCCCACCTTCCCTCATAGGTTGGATTTTCTTTTTTAAAAATATTTAAAAAGAAGAATTATGAATAAAAATAAAGCTTTTAGGATTTAGACTCATTCTCTAATTTTAAGTTAAGGGGATATAAATATAAATGTGGCTTAGCTTTTCTATAATTCAAGTGAAAAAGATAAGGAATTACAATATGAAAAGCTAAGAGAAGGCACAAGTCAAAATTCAGTGCATACAAGCACAAAGGAAAGAATAATTCATGGAAGTTCAGAGAAAAGCTTATATCTGATTTGTATCATTAGGATAATTTCCAGGACCACAATGTGGCAAAAAGTCCTTCAAGAGTAAGAATTATGTCTAAAGACAAAGAGGCATAAAATGACATGTTATTTCAACTAATCCTTTGTAGTCATGAGCATAGTGACTAAAGAATATGGGCAAAGAGAGAAAGGTTAGGGAACTGGTCAAAAGGAGACTTTAAAGATAAGTCAAAACCAGGCCATTAAAGTTTGAAAAGAATTTGGACTTTATTCTTAGGAAATGGGAAATGATAAATATTTATAGCAGAGAAAAATACAATCAAATCTGTGTTTTAGAAAACCTATACAGTGAGCTATGTGGAGCATTTGAGTGACAAGAGACTGAAGTAAGAGAAACTATAGAAAAAAAGGAAGAAAGGAAAGGAAGAAAATGGAGTCAGATAATTCTTTGATATAAACCTTCATTTAGGAATAGGAACTATTTTATTAGTATGACTTGATTAATTTTCTCCAAATAGAGCTTAAAAATTGTTATGTTGTAGTGATTATTTTATTCTTATAAATCTCATAAAATAATAACAATAAATTAGTTTCCAGAATACCAATCAGTAGTGAGGAAAAATGAATCAATATTGAAAATGTATTCTCGAGTAAAATGCATATTCACACATATACCACAAAAGTTCTAACTAGATTGATCAAACTAATCCACACCTCAATTTCTCTTTTAACTTTAACTTTTTCTTCAGCCTTTCTCAGGTTTTCATCTGCTTTATGTTTTTCTTCTGAAAAACGCCGTTTTCTGGGGAAAGAAAGAAAAGCAAACAAATGACTATAATGCTTTAAATCTTCATGTTATAAAACTGTTATTTAGGCACAAGTGGAAAAACATCTAAGTATTCCTGAGTTCTTGTACAAAGACTTCCTGTTCACCTTGAAGTCCCTTATCATATTGAAATTTCCACTATTTCCCCCAAATAACCCCTTTCTTTCATTTTGCCTTCATGTACACCATTTCCTTTCATTGTAATGATCTTTTTGTTAAATCATTTTCCTTTCTATTAAATCTCCCCAGTTTAAATTCTTCCTTCTTTAAGAAGACATCTTAGGGAGAATCCAAGATGGTGGCATAGGTAAACACCTACACTGCTGCCTCGCACAACAATTTCAAAACTACAACTAAAAGACAGAACGGACGTCATCCAGAACCACAGGAAAGCTGGCTGAGTGTAAATTCTACAACTAGAAGGAAAGAGAGGGGCTCACAGAGACCCAGAGGAGCTGCAAAAAGCTGAGGTACGGAGAGGAGCGCACTGAGAGAGCGGGTGCCAAAGTACCTGGCTGAACCCCTTATCTTAGGACACCTAACCCCAGATCCAGCCGAAACTCATATGGGATGAGTTTGGACTGTGAAAAGGGAGAGGTGCACAGAAATTTAAGGGAGTCGCAAAAGAGGTTTGGTCGCGAACGGCACTGCGCAGAGGACAGATTGCTGATTGTGCCACTGGCTTTCGCGAGTGGGCAGGAGACAGACCCTCCCAACTGTGCCACTTCTGACTCCACTAAGCCCCTGTTTCAGGTGAAACCCTGGAGACCTAGACTCGTGTGGTCCTGGTGCGCAGGGGAGCTGGAAAGGCAGCGGTCTAGAGGCACTGTAGGCATGCGCGCATGCACAAGGACCGCTCCAGCCATTACCCAGTCACATGAGATGAAGGGGCCATGGAGGGCGGGGCCAACTGGAAGGCAAGTGGTCCCTTAAGCCCTGAGACTCCACCCATCCCAAGCTCAACAGAGGCTTCTTCGGTTTTGCAAGTCTGGTATCATAAGGCTGAATTCAACACAGAAGTTTCCATGGCATAGTAAAAATGCTGAGACAAGGGAAGGGATCACAAACAAAAGAAATGGAGGAAAAAAACGCCTGGATATAGAGTTCAAAAACACGCTTATAAGGTTTTTCAAGAATATACTAGAAAAGTTGGATAAACTTAGCGAGAGCCAAGAGGAGATGTAAAAGGACCAACTAGAGATGCAAAAGAGCCAACTAGAGATGATAAAGCTCCAACTAGAGATGAAAAAGGACCAACTAGAAATTAAACATACACTGACTGAAATAAAAAATATTATACAGAGTCCTAACAGCAGACTAGAGAAAGGCAAGAATCAAGTAAAAAATTTGAAATATAAAGAAGCAGAAAACACTAAACTGGAAAAGCAAGAAGAGAAAAGAATCCAAAAATGTGAAGATTATGTAAGGAGTCTCTGGGACAGCTTCAAGCGTACCAACATCAGAATCGTGGCGGTGCCAGAAGAAGAGAGAGAGCAAGATACTGAAAACCTATTTAAAGAAATAATGACTGAAAACGTCCCACATCTGGTAAAAGAAATAGACTTACAAGTCCAGGAAGCACACAGAACCCCATATAAAGGAACCCAAAGAGGACCACACCAAGACACATCATAATTAAAATACCAAGAGCAAAAGACACGAGAAAAACAGTTCATTACCTACAAGGGAGCACCCATACGACTGTCAGCTGATTTCTCAACAGAAACGATGCAGGCCAGATGGGAGTGGCAAGAAATATTCAACGTGATGAATGGCAAGAACCTACAACCAAAAATAATCTATCCAGCAAAGCTAACATTCAGAATTGAAGGGCAGATAAAGAGCTTCACAGATAAGAAAAAGCTAAAGTTCATCAACTCCAAACCAGTATTATATGAAATGCTGAAAGGTACTCTTTTAGAGGAGGAAGAAGAAAGAGGTAAAAGCCAAAAAATTATGAACAACAAATACATATCTATCAACAAGTGAATCTAAAAATTAAGTGAATTAAAATTTGATGAACAGAATAAACTGGTGAATATAATAGAATCAGGAGCACAGAAAGGGAGTGGATTGATAATTCTCAGGGGGAAAGAGGTGAGGGGTGTACAGGGAGAGACTGAACAAAAATCATACACCTATGGATGAGATCAATGGGAGGGAGCTAAGGGCAGAGGAAAAGGTGGGAGCTGGGTGGAGGGGTGCTCTGGAGGGGAAAAAAGAGAAACAAATGTAATCTGAATAATAAAGATTTAATTTAAAAAAAAATAAGAAGACATCTTAGACCTCAAAGTGAAAATGAGTCCTAGATCTATCATCATTATTTTCATACCTGAATATTCACTTCTTATGGTACATTTTCATTTGGGTGTGCCCTGTGTGTGTGTGTGTGTGTGTGTGCACACGTGCACACACACTCACGCACATATCCATGGCTTTTTTCTGCTACTTAGGCTTAAGCTTCATTCATATAGTCATTCAACATTTAGTTAGTAACTATTTTTTGGCAAGCATTAGCTTGGGCATATAGTACAGTAATACACAAAACAAACACATACCCTGTCTTTTTGGAACTTATAGCTCAGTAGAGAAGACTGACAGTCAATAAGCAGTCATAGAAAAAATTTTCCAGTTACAAACTGCAATGATTATTATGAAATAAAATCAGTAAGAGTTATAATAATTGAATCTCAATTAAAGATTTTAGGAGGTCTTATCCAAGGAAAGATAATGTTAAAATGAAATCCATGGAAGAGAAGACATTAACTGGTCAAGACTGAGACAAGGTGGAATAGGAGAGCACAGAGAAAGAACAGAGAGAGTTCAAGGATCTAGAGCAAGTTGTGATAATCACAATGAGAAAATTACTGAAGGAAACAAAGTCTTGGTACCTGCTTTTACCCTCATTTTGTATTATGAATATCCCATAGAAGGCTTACAAAATTCATGAGAAGAAATGTTAAGAAGTATTTTGTTAGCCAGCTTTTTCACCAGGTAATAAAATCCATTCATACTCAGAAAGACATATATTCCTTAGGATCTATTTAGTAGGTGGTATTATAATTTGTAGGGAATATAAAACTGCTCGAAAATTCTGAACAACAAATATTCACCTCAACACTGTTCTTACTCATCATTCCAATCAATTACCACTTCACCTTCTGAGTCACTCCAAAGAAACCACATCTATACTCACAAAATGTCAGCACACAGGGCACATTTGTTGCCATGCATCCTACCATCGGGGCCACGGACTGGGTCACTCTCGCGGGTACAATAAAGCCTTCCATTCTTCACTTGGTTTTCATATTCTTTGCAAAAATCCTTTAAAAAGACAAGCAATTACATTAAACACATTTCTACATTTTAATACAGAAAATTTATACCAGAACTTCATAGTTAAAGAATGTCAGATCTTAAAGGTGTTGGTAGACACATATTACATATTAATGAGAATTAATAAAAATAATTACATTATGAAATTAGTCACTGCCTATATTTGCTATGTGGTATCCTATCTAATAAAAGGGTAATATGCAAATTGACCATACCTCCACTATACCCACAAGCCATGCCCACCAGCCAATCAGAAGCGAGTATGCAAATTAACCCAACCAAGATGGCTATGGCCAGAGAGAGAGCAGGAGGGAGGCTTGGGTTGCCCCTGGTGATGGAGGAAGCCAAGCTTTCTGCACACCCTGGCCAGCCCAGGGCTCCACTTAAGGCAACAAACTTTCAATGGCTACTGCCACTAGCAAGCAGAAGGCTTGGCTCTGCTCCAGGCTATAAAGTTTCAATTGTAGAAGATAAATAAATCCCAGATATCAGGGCCTCTGCTTGGGTCATCAGGGGGCATGGCCGGCCTGCAAACCACCACAAGGCCCTTGCCCAGGCCATCCCAATGCCCCAAGGAAACCCTCACCCTGATCTGGGACACCCTTCAGGGCAAACTAGTTGGCCCCACCCATGCACCAGGCCTCTATCCTATCTAATAAAAGAATAATATGCAGATTTACCATCACTCCAACACACAAAACGACTGCCCCCATGTGGACAAAAGATGGTCACCACAAGATTGCTAGCAGGGGATGGCAGTTGGCAGGGACCAGGCCTGACAGGGAAGGCAGTTAGGGGTGACCAGGCCAGCAGAGGAGGGAAGTTGGGGGTGACCGGGCCTGCAGGGGAGAGCAGTTAGGGGCAAAGAGCTTCGCAGGGGAGCAGTTAGGCATCCATCAGGCTAGCAGGGGAGTGGTTAGGGGGTGATCAGGCTGGCAGGCAGAAGCAGTTAGGGGCAATCATAAAGGCAGGCAGGTGAGTAGTTGGGAGCTAGCAGTCCTGGATTGTGAGAGGTATGTCTGACTGCCTGTTTAGGTCCGATCCAGCTGGCCTAAACGGACAGTCAGATTCCCTCAAAGGGTCCCAGATTGGAGAAGGAGCAGGCTGGGCTGAAGGACAACCCCCTCCCCCTTGCATGAATTTCATGCCCTAGGCCTCTAGTATTTATTAAAAGGTAAAAAAAGCCTTAGAAAGGATAAGTTTGAGGAAGTATAGTTCTTATTAACTTTCAAATCTATGAAAAATATAATAAAAAACAAAATATCTTTCATGGCATTTCAACAAAATGCAGCATCCAAAACAAAAAATAAAAGTTGACAATGAGTAGAATATACAAGCTGTGAGGTGAGATACTTACATGCTACTTAATATGGATCAAATCAAGAATAATCCAAACTAGTTGGCAAGGGAAAAAAGTAAGCTGGTATCCAACAGCATTAGGCTTACGTTAGTTTGTTTTCTCTATGGAATTGTGCATTATTTTTATGTACTCTGCTCCTTTATAGATGTTATTTGTAATATAATAGGTGGAAGCCTTAGAGAGAGTGAATATAATTTTCATTCACTCTCCTGCTTAAAGTGATAGAATATCAAAATAAATATTTATTTAGAAAACCTTAAAAAGATTATTACTTCCCTGCAAAATCTGGGAGGTTTGTACCTATTTCTTGATACTAAATTCTTGGGTTTTTCTTTGTGTTTTAAAACTACTATTTGATGTGGGGTAAATTTATACACAAACACACTACTCTAGACTTGGGAATCTCTAAATCGATAAACATATTTTGTGATGACATATATTACTACAATATAACCTACAAAAATGCTTCCCTTTAGACCTCTCTTCAACTGTGTGACCTTCATTTTTCCATTTCAGCCAAGAAAACATTAACATAAAGTGTGGTTTGAGTCAGAGATCTGAGCAGATGGATTGTACTTCAAACCCACTGAGAGACCATCATAAAATCTCACTACCTTTGAGACCCAAATCCCACCACCTACACAATGCAGTTTTTACAACAGATACTCTTTAGGACCTTTTACAAATTTTGAATTTTCTCTCTTTTTAAATAATACGTATTACTTAGGACATGTTAAAAGAGAATCCTAGTTACCTCCTAATAAGAAGATATTTGTTTTTGGAGGAGCAATGGGTGTGCTCCAAACTTCCTGGTTGTAACAATCTAGGAATACAGATACAGAAGTCACCTGATAATCATAGCATTGTAATAAAATCAATGCACAATGATTCCCATAAGAGAAGCAATGTTAATTTCAGTTTATAAGTTGTGATTCACCCAAGGAAATTCTGTAGAAATACTTTTGTGAACAATCCACTGACAGTTTAATTATGGGGCAGATATTGAGCCATCACAATAAACCTGTCCTATTCAACATAATCATGTCCAATGACCCCAGCCACAGAGAGGATGAAAGAAAAGTAGCTGGGATGTGATGAAAGACAAGGGAAAAGAACTCTGTTTATGGAGTAGTAAAATGCTGACTATCACATGGTGACCCAAAGTTTCAGACTGAAATTTAACAACCACCACAAAAAGAATTGCTTTTCAAATTTCAGTGAGTATTGAACAAATTGTTGACAACTCTGAATGCTTCATGCTTCTTAACTGAAATACTGAATACCCTATGAAAGTTGAGATATTTGCTTCATTGAATAGCAATAGGAAATGAAAGGTCAGGCCTTGCCTACCATAAACTGGATCTGTATTTCCCTTGGGGGAACATATGCCCTACAATCCACAAGAATTGTATACTTGTATTAGCACATAAAGGTGCAAGACATAGAATCCCAAACCAACATGAATACACGATTTTTCTCTTTGCTTTTTTTTTTTAAGCAAAGAGGAAAATTGTGTATTTTGAGCTGTCGGTGAGAAATGCTGTTCTAAAAATGATTTTAATTATTAATATACTAGAAATTGTCAACTTGGGGAATTGTGAAATTAAGGGAAAGAATAATGTGATAATGAAGGACAATGACATTATTAAATGACCTCAAACGTTTAAGCATATGTTTATTAATATTTATAGCCACAAGAACCAAATTGTGTTGGGTGAGTAATTTACCTTTTCAGCACTTCGTCGAATTCTAGTTTCATCTTGTTGCTTTCTATTTTCTTCAGCTTCTTTTAAGCTGTGAAGAATGAAAACACTTGGTCAGTTTATACCTTGATCCTATTTTTAGTGTTCAGTTCTGTGTTAACTACTTTTATATCTTTTGCCCTAACTTGTTAAACAGATCCACTTACATTAGACCAGCTTTTATGTGTCTTGAATGTCTGAGCCTGAAAATTACTAAAGCTAAGAAAGGGTGCAAAACTGACTCACTCACAGTCAATTAGAATCTTTGTTCTGTGCAGCTTGATGGGTGTGACTCCTTGATTGACAAACATATTGTCAGGAGAATTCCCTTTACCAGGCAGAACCAAGAGCATTAAAACAATGCTGTGACAAGGTGAAACCAAACTGAGTATTGGAAATATTGTCACCCACACCCTATGTATAGCTTTTATACCTTATAAAGTACTTTGTTTGCCTTCATGTAAAAGCCTCATTGTTAATAAAAGCCACACGAAACTGAACTTCAAAGTCCTTTTATATCACCTGTTATCTAATTAGTCTCTTCCTATATTATTATCTTAGTTCTATAGAAAAAGAAACCAGGGGTTAGGGAAGTCAAATTCTCCTAGTGCATAAAGAGAAAATGAAAGTTGGAGAATTAGTACAGGTTTAAACATTAAAAGCACATGTCTCCAAGTCAAAAAATGTGAAAATTTGGCTGATTTTCAGTCTAAAAACCAGTTATAATCACTATTTTGTAAACGTGTTAAGACATGCCCTTGAATTCTACAACAGTGCACTGTAATTTTCAAAGGCAGGTGTGAAGTTTATTAATCTGTAAATCTTTCTCTGTCCAGCTTTTAAAGATCCAGAGATGTATAAAGAGCACTTTAAGGCCTGTCAACATACGGATTAGAGTCTGTATCTTGTTGAACATCCAGAATATTAAAGACTCATTGGGTCATATTCATTGGATTCAGTGCTCAGAACTGTGTCAAGCACCCAGGGAAAGATTAACCTAACTGTTCTTCCCTTTCATAAATTCCATTTTTTATACTAATAATAAATTTGGACACATGACATTGCTGTCATTATTATTATTATTATTTTAAATTAGACTTTCATTGTAATAAGAGTCTCTATACCTGTTCCAAAAAAGCAATGCATGGCAAATGACTAAACCAGGTTATTCCATATGAAAGTGCTTTTTAATTTTCAAAATGTTATGCTTTATAAGACATTGTGCATTTTCAAGTCTTTATAATGGAACAAATTAAGACTTGAATTTAATCACTAACATAACCATATTATCTACTCCTTTTAAGAAATTTTAGCAAATGAAATGGATTAAAAAGAGAAAAGCCACTCTGGGAGCAAGGACCATTTTGCCTTATGAGAACAAAAGATTGCATGCCTTGTAAGAAGGACTTGATCTCTCTGTGGAGTGGTACTTAGGACAGCCACCAAGGGCGTCCTCATCAAGACTACTGCTTGGCCTGCTTGGGAATGGTGATACTTACAACAGCTCAGCACACATCGCACACTTATTGCCATGCGTCCTTCCATCAGGGCCACGAACTGGATCATTTTCCCTCGTGCATCCAAGTTTTCCATCCCTCACATAAGGCCGAAAAGCACTACAAACATCCTAGAATAGGGGAAGAAATGTGACATTTGCCACCTTGATTGTAATGCTTACATTGCTGCTTTCAGTAATTTTATAGAATTCAGTGCCTCTCTGTCCAGCAGTGCATACTAGCCACCTAGAGCAGTCTGAGACGTGTAGAAGTAGCTCCATATAATTCACGTGGTGAAGTATGGAACTCATTTACTTATTAATTCATTTATTAGTAAATATGGATAAACTACTGTATGCTAGAACACAGTCCTTGCCCTCAGCTTGCTCACAATCTACTGGGTGACACAGATGAAGAGAGGTTTAAAATACATTCTAAAAGTCTTGGTGGAAGTAATCACCTATAAAAAGGGCACCAAAATTTGACTTAAAAAAGTCATTCAGCAAGATCAAGTCAACTGTGATATAGTGAAATGTTCACTTCCTTCCCCTAACATCAAAGGCTCACAGAATTTTAGCATAAAAAGAAGATAGTTAATCCAAATCTCACTTTTAAATATGAAAACACTGGAAAAGCGTGGCTAAGGGATTTGCCCAAGGTCTCCTGACAGCAAGTGACAATGTTAGGATTTCAATTTAGGTAAGTGACACGAGTGTAGTGACCTTTATTACTACACAGGCAGTTCCCTTTTAACTAATTTTCCTCCCTCCCTCCCTGCCGCTTGCCCTCCCTCTTTTCCTCCCTGCCTCCCCCTTCCTTTCTTCTGTCTTTTCATACAAAGCTGAAATAGAGCTAAAAGGTCAAACTACTAAAGTAACCCAGTCTAGCTTCAGAAACTATCAATTGCTTTTCATCAAGAAGCAGTATCCCAGTTCAAGCACAGCAAGAATTATTTCTTTCCAACCACCCACCAACGAAGGAGGAGCAAAGAGCCTTCTTTCTCTTTGAAGTCAGTGCCCCAGCCCCAGTGTTCCCACCAGGCTGACATTTGTGCTCACCTGCTCTGGATTACTGCTTTCACACGCCCCTTCATTTTTTATGCCAACTTGAGACCTGGTTTTACTGGAATTGAAAGTTCATAGACATAATTTAGTATCACAGAACTTCTCATCATTTGAGTGTTATCTTCATTGTTTTGTGATTCTTTGCTCTTGAAAACAGGCATCACATTGCATTATTTTCTTTACTTACTCTAAGGAGAGCCTAGATTTATAACTTGGAGTCAAAGAATTGAAATCACATTGATGAGAAAATAAGATGCATACCGGTAAATGTTTTGCTATGTCCAGAGGTCACTCTATCAGAAGTGTGGGAAAAAGTAAAGCTTGTAACTAGATAATAGATGCCTCCCAAGGAACTTTGTTGTTGTTGATTTTAATAAACAAATTCAGTTTTACAGTATTTCATTATACCATCCTTCATGTGGGTTATGCTAACTAATGTTTTGTTTTTCACGAGAAGTTCATAAAGTCCTAAAAATTAATCTTATTCCATCTAATAGACCTTTAAAGCGTATCTGAAAACATAGAACCATAAATGTAGGACACACTTTCTACTTTCTATAAAGATAAGGCAGCTTACAACTAAAGCATTTGTATAACAACACAAATCCAATACAAATAAGAAGAATAAAAATTTAGTTAAGTGCTAAGAAAAATGTTATATCAAAAAATATCAGTTGAAGGAAACAAAAATATTAAATTCCAACATGATTCCAGAGTTTTCTTGTAGACCAAGCTAAGAAATGCAATAAGCAGAATGACTCACTGCACAGCACATGAACCATATCAGAAATTATGGGAGAAATACTTACACCTGAACCAGAGATTTAAATAATCCATCACAGGATTTCCCACGTAAGTCAGAGTAGAAACTAAATGTGCAGGGTGCTCAAAGCAGTGTTAGAAAACACATATCTAATAAAAACCAGTATGTTCTTTCCATGTCTGTTTTTGCTTTCTGTTTCTTTATGTTGTCCCTTGGTAAGAGTTGAAGATATAATTTTTAGAGTGTATTTCTGAAAATGCAGTCATGTGAGGGAATGGAGTGATTTAATCCAGTGGTGCCTTGGTTAAAATACTTATTACAAGGAGAGATAAGCTTGCAGAACCTTACAGACTAAATATCTTTCATAGCCTTTGCCAGTCTTCTCAGACATTGTTTGTTATATTTACAAAAACTGAAGAGCAGACAATTAAAGATTGAGGTCACAGGCCAGAACCTGCAAAGCAAGTATGCTATCTTGTTAGTTAAATACAATCAATAACCAAACCTAGTATTGAGGGTGGAGAAGGAACAAATAGGACAAAATATAGGACAGCAAGATGCTTTATTGCTGTGGTGAAGATTGAAGAGATGAAAAGAATTTCAACATTAAGAGTGCCAACTACCTACTCTAATACTATAAATTACTGAGAACTTAATATAAATTGGTGATTAAATAATTCTCTGTGGAACAGAATACAATCAGAAATAAATAGATGAATGTGTGTAGTATATTGTTTGTTTGTATAGATATATGCTTATTATATGTATGTATAGATACAAGCTTATATCACTGCTTCACGGAGGCAGTGATAACCATCTGATAAATAGCACACAAAAGTGCTTTGTAAAATATAAAGGGTTATAAATATTGTTCTTTAAGGGTAGTAAAAGAAGTGGTTCTAATAATTTATGGATGACTAACTCCCACAAAATGAATCATTAAAGACCACAAGAAAAAATGTGTCATGTAATTATACAGAGAACATGCTGTAGGGGAAAAGACTGCTTCAGAGAATACTCACACGTTCTCAGCACACAGGGCACATCTGTTGCTGTAAGTTTTCCCATCTGTGCCACACACAGCTGCATTATCAAAGTTACAGATAAAATCCCCATCTCTTTCTCCTTTCTGGAAATCTTCGCAATTCAACTGCAAGAGATGAGGTTAAAGAACATAAAACTATTAAGAGAGAAAATATTCCTTAGATACTTAATTAGGTTATCAGTTTGTTTGTTTGTTTTGAAAAATATATTTTTATTGATTTCAGAGAAGAAGGAAAAGAGAGAGATAGAAATATCACTTATTGGCTGTCTTCTGAATACCCCCACAGGGGATTGAGCCCTCAACCCAGGCATATACTCTTTTTTTTTTTTAATATATTTTATTGATTTTTTTACAGAGAGGAAGGGAGAAGGATAGAAAGTCAGAAACATCGATGAGAGAGAGACATCGATCAGCTGCCTCCTGCATGCCCCCTACTGGAGATGTGCCCGCAAGTAAGGTACATGCCCCAGACCGGAATCGAACCTGGGACCTTTCAGTCCATAGGCCGACGCTCTATCCACTGAGACAAACCGGTCTTGGCAAGACATATACTCTTGACCAGAAACAAACTTGCAGCTCATCAGTCCACAGGCCAATCAATAGTCTATCCACTGAACTAAACCAGCTAGGGCAGTGGTCAGCAAACAGCCACAAACATGTGGCTCATGAGCCGCGGTTTGCCACTCTGTTGACTAATGAGTTTGCCGACCACTGAGCTAGGGCATTGTTACTGTTTTAAGTCCACAACAATATAACTCATTGGAGAAAGAAAATGTATTAAGGAGTCCACACTGAGAAAATAAAATCAGGGATAATAAACATGGTTCAAGAACAGAGATATGAGAAGAATTTCAGTATAATTTTAGTTCCTTGCTATCTGTGTAAGATACCAAATCACCTCTCAGAAACTTAGGACTGTTTGTCTATAAAATCCTGCTTGCCTTCTATACAGATTGGTATTGTAGATAATACATATTCAAGCTTACTGTGAATTATAAGCTGTAATAAAATTTCTGTTATTACCAATTAGGGTAATGATCACAAGCCAGATTTTTAGGTTCATAGTTCTAACTCTGCTAGTTACTAGCTATGTGATATAGAAAAGTTAGCTAACCTTTCTTTGCTTTAGTATCCGCATTTGCAAAATGCATGCAGACTGCTCTCAGGATTACAAAGAGATTTAAATATACTAATACATGTGCAGCAATTTAAAACTGTGCCTAGTACATCATAACCGTTTATTGTTGTTCTTATCCCTGTTGTTTTCTCTACTGACAATCAAATCAATAAAATTAAACACCTTTTAGAGATACTTGAAGAAATCCCAAAACCATGACTCCAATACTATGATATATACTTAGGGACAAACTTGAACAGTGAGAAAAACAACTGCACCAGGTAATAACTGAAGACTCGTGTTTAACTCTCAGATCAGCCACCCACCTACTTCACCTCTTTGAACTTTACTTTCCTCATCTGAAAAATGAAAAATCACACCCTGTCCACATTACAGATTCATGTTGAAGATCAAATGAACACTTATGAAACATTATTTGGCAACTCACTATTGTGACATAAGCTAACTAAAAAATACACAGAGTTAACTTGAATTTACTTGCTTTCTAAAATCAAAGAGTAAAACTAGAGATTTTTTTTTCTTTATGATGTCACATTGCAAAATAAAATATTTGATGTCAATATTGTCATAATAAAAACATTTAATTATAGATATGAAACATTTAAAATATAAACCTGAACCTAGTATGTCATACAATAGAAAGAATAAAGGTGGATAAATACAAATATATAATGAATTCATAAAACAGAAGATTACATTGAGAAACAAAGGAGCCAATAAAGAGGGAAAAATTAAAATAGAAAAGAAAAGCTATAGGACGTACCCCACTACTCATGCCATATGTTTAGGAAGAACCAAAAAAAGAGTGAAAACAGTAATGGCTATATGTGTTATTTTCATCCATTCAGTTTTTTATTTTTCCTTAAAAGACATTACACACTCACTAGGCTCTAGGCATTCCATAGACTGCCACATCACCATGGGGGTATGGGAGAAGGGGAAGCAGGGGGGAATGAAAAGAAAAATAAACAACTAAAGAAAAGAAATACATGCTCTTAGAAACTTACATTCTAGTGAGAAGAAATAGACAATAAATACAAAGAATTTTAAATTATAGTAAGTGCTATGAAAAATATACTGAACAATATGATAGCACCTCGAAGAGTGGCTATTTTAAATATAGTGTCAAGAACGAATTCTCAGCAATGGTGACATTTGAAGTGATAGGAGATTAAAAACAGAGAGCTGGCCATTAAAGATCTGAGGGAAGAACATTCTAGGCATAGAGATCTCCTATTGCAAAGTATTTGTGATAGGAACTAGATTGTTCTCTTCACTGAACAGAAAGGAGAGAAATATGGATGGAATATGAGAAAACAACAGGGGCTTTGCCAGTGTGGCTCAATGGCTGGGCATTCACTTATGAACAACGAGGTCACAGTAAGAATCCCAGTCAGGGCACATGCCCGAGTTGTGGCTTGATCTCCAGTAGGGAGTGTGCAAAAGAAAGTTGATCAATGATCCTCTCTCATCATTGATATTTCTATCTCTCTACCCCTCTCCCTTCCTCTCTGAAATCAATAAAAACATATTTAAAAAACAATAAGAACAACAGGAAGCTGCTGATTTTCTCTGAATATCATTTTGTTGAAACTATAGAAGCCTCAGCAATGTGAACCAAGTTTCTAATTTCCAGGATCACTGCTATCCCTCTTCAACAGAAAAATCAACCACAGCATACTAGGTCACAGGTGTTAGCAGAGTGATGACAGCGCAGGTCAAAGCCCAGCTGGGGAGTGCTGAGAGCAGGTGCAAGCATTTACTGCTCCACCTCCTCCTCCTCCTCCCATCCCCAAGGGCTGGTGGAGCACAACCTACAGAGAACACCTCTTCCTACTGCTGACAATTGCTGAGAACTTACAGCCGGATTCCTGACCCGGTGGAGTGGCAGTGAACCAGAGTGTGCAACATTGCCTCTAGAACCTTCAGTTGTGGGGCCTTCCTTTTTCCTGTCCTTACACTCACTGGAGAGGAAGCCACTAAAGCTTGGCCTTCAATATTATCTTGATATAAACATATTTCTCTCTTTTCCACGGCCAGCATGGCTAGAGAGCGGGTCCAGTTCCTGAGTAGAGGTGCTGGGGATTGAGAAATAAAAGAAAGAGACAAGGCACAAAATGGAAGGATAAAGCTGGGAACAAAGTGGGACCACTGACCTTTTCTGCTGGAGAGACAGTGACCCAGAGCCCATGCAGCGTATTTATTTTATACCCCCAAATACCAGGAAGTTTCACCAAAAGTCAAGACAAAGGAGATTATTTGCATTCTTGAGTAGGCCCAAGCATTCCTGGTGCTTGACTAGATTTACATATCAAAACCCACTACCTAACACCTGGGCTTTAATGAAGATGGAGCTGATAACACCCTTGCCTTTTTGGCAAAGCATGTTCCCAGGGCCTGGCTCTGCCTGTCCCCTAGGATTCAGCTGACAATTTAAAGAAATGCCCATGTGCCTTCCCAGGCACTGTCTACATTATATAACTCACCTTAGCAGGAAAAAACAAACTAAAGCCATCAAAGAATACTATAGTAAAACATCTGTTTATCTGAGGAGTAAAACAACATAAAAGATATGGTAATATGAACAGAATAAGTATCAACTGAAGCAGAATCATTGGAATGCATAGAAAAATAATTTACTGAGAACATAACTATGCTTCAGAGAGACGAGGGAAGATACTGCAATATAAAGCAAGAAAAAAAAAGTTACAAAGGAAGAAAAAAATGGAAGCTTTAGGTATGAAAAATACTTAAATGGTAATAAATAAGCCAATACAAAGAATAAAAATAGGATAGGTACAAATACATAATGAATTTAAGAACCAGGAGGTCAGATTAGGAAATTCACATAGAAGACCTAAAAAAAACACCCATCTAATTTAAAATAGAAAATAATCTATAAAAACATAAAGAATAAATTTAAAAATCTTCAAGTGGTAAACATATACAGGAAGAATATCTGAAGAAACAGGGGACATCACTGAATTTGTGAAAAGTGAAAGAAGAAAAGTAGCCATAGCAACTCAAATCTATAATCTGGGCAATACCAAAACTGGAAGTTTAGGAGATTTTAACAAAATGAACTGAGAGCAGACTAACACATCAGGGGAGAAGAGATGTTAACAATAAACACAGACATTAGTAATTGTGATAAATTATAATTACAGATATTTTATTTAGGGTAGTCATGAAAAGAACAACAAAACAATATGTTGCATTTAACTCATAAAGAAAAGGCAAAGAAAGAAACCACTTCAAAAATAATTTGTAAAAAATGTCTAGTACTAAAAATTGTGAAAATCAACTCCTCGTAAAACAAGAAACAAAAAGTGTAAAAGTGACTAACCCCACAAATTAAAAGATAATATGTATTTAGATTTTAAGTATAGGAACAAAGAGTTAATGATCACAAGAGAAAAATTAAAAAGGCACTCAAATATTACAATAGAATAAAAAAGATATATATGATAAAAATAATGATAGCAGAGTAGCAATATTAATACTTAAGATATAGAATTGAGTCTAAAATGCATCCTAAGGAAAAAAATGGACATTATATAAAGTAATAGAAAGAAGGGGAAAAGATAATCACGAGCTTAAATTCACCTAATAATACAGGTTCTAAATGTCAACAACCAACAGAATATGATAGATAAATCAACAACTGGAATAAGATTTTATACTTAAGATTTTGTTCCTATACCTAGAGTTAGTCACCTTACACTTTTTGTTTCTTGTTTTATGAGCAGTTGATTTTCACAATTTTTAATACTAAACATTTTTTACAAATTATTTTTGAAGTGGTTTCTTCCTTTGCCTTTTCTCTGATTATGACTTAAATTAACATATCTTTCTCAGAAACTATAATATACTGGGAATTAACAAAAAAGCTGATATGATAGATTTCTATATGATTTACAAAACAGAAAGAGATGAAAATAAAAGTATATGCAATGTTTATTGGAAAAAATATATAAACATTGGCTATACATACCATGAAAGTATATTATTCACTAATTTTAAAAGTACTATTTCAATAATTTTAAGTAAATTTATGGAGTTATACAACCATCACTATAACCTAATTTTACAATATTTCCATCATCCCAAAGGTTTCCCCTATACCCATTTATAGTTAATCCTAGCTCCCAGCTGCAGCTGTAGATAACCACCGAACTTTCTGATTCTATAAATTTATATTTTCTGGATATTTCATATAAATGAATTCATAAATACATAATTGGCTTCTTAAATTTTGCTTAATATTTTTTAGGTTTATCTATATTTTAACAGCATTAGTGGTACATTCCTTTTTAATTGCTAAATAATATTTCATTATAAAAATATAGCTCCTTTTGTTTATCCATTCACTAGTGGATATTTAGGTACTGTATTTAGATTGTTTTCAGTTTTGCATTATTTAAAACAATGCTACTATGAATATTCACATGCCTGACTGTGTGGGCATGTGTTTTCACTTCATTGGGGTAGATTTCTAGTTTTGAATTTGCTAGGTCATATTTAACATAACATCGTATTAAACACAGCAAATATTAGCATAACATCACAAAATAACATGATATTAAACATAAATTCATGTTTAATTCTTTTAAAATTGCCAAACTGTGTTTCAGCATTGCTTCACCCTTATAGACTCCTCTCAGCAATCTGGAAGTGTCCCAGTTTCTCTATAATCTTAACAATATTCTGCATTTTCTATCTTTATGATTAGAGCCACTCTAGTGGTAGTGAAACTATCTCGCTGTGCTCTTAATGTACATTTCCCCAAGTAATAACAATGTGGAATATATTTTATGTGCTTATTAGCCATTAATATATCTTTATTGTAATGTTTAATTTTAGTTGAGTTGTTCATCTTTTTGTAATTGAGTTGTAAGAAGTCCTTATGTACTGTGGATAGAAGTCTTTTACAATACATGATTTGTGAACATTTTCTCCCAGCCTATAGTTTCTAATTTTGATAAAGTCCAAATTATTAATTTTATATTCATGAATCATGCTTTTGGTCTCAAATCTAAAAATACTCCTTCAAATTCATGACTTTTTGGTATGTTTTACTCCAAAAATTTTATAGCTATAGCTCTTACACTTGGGACCATAATCCATTTTTAGTTAATATTTTTGTATGATATCAGGTAAGAATCTAAGTTTATTCTTATAGTTATAGCTATTCAATTTTTTAAGCACTGTTAACTGATTGTAAATGTAAGGTATCTCAATTCCATTCCATTGATCTTTATGTCTGTCCTTATACCCAATAACACTATTGTGCTCACCGTTACTTTTTAAAAAGTTTTGAAGTCAGTTGCTGTTAAATGTCCTACCATTTCTATATAAATACTAGGTTCAACTTGTGAATTTCTACCCAAAAAATAGAATAAAAAACATCTGCCAGAATCTTCACAGGAAATATGTTGTATTTGGAGATTAATTTTGGGAGAATTACCATGGACTACCTCACCATTTATTTAGCTCTTTCATTTCAATGTTTTGTAGTTTCTAATGTACAAGTCTTGCATTTGCAATTTTATTTTTACATAGTCTATTATTTTTTGCTATTATTATTGAAATTAATAATTTAAATTTTGGATTATTGCTAGTATATAGAAATACACTAGAGTTTTTATCTTGTATACTGAAACCTTGCCAAACTTGTTTATTAGTTTTAGTAATTTTTCTTTTTGTGGATCATTAAGGTTTTCTATATATAATGTCATGTCCCTATAATTAAACACAGTTGCTTTCTTTTCAATCATAATGTCTCAAATTAAGAAAATTGGCCTTATATTGGCTAGACCCTCCAGTTCAAGTTGAATAGAAGTAGTGTGTTGAACAGAAATGTTAAGAGCAAACATCTTTGCTTTCTTCTCAATTTTAAGGTCAAAGTACTCACTTTCTAACCATTAAGTATAATGTAAGCTGTAGGTTTTTCATAGATGCACTTTATCAGCTGAAAAACTTGTCTATTGTTAGTTTTCTTTTGTACATTTTTATCTTGTATTAGTGTTGGACTTTGTTAAGTGCTTTTTATTCATCTATTGAAATTATCATGTAGTTTGTCCTTCATTCTTTCAATAGGGTGTATCAAATTTTCTGTTGTCAAAATAAACTTGCATTCCTAAAATAATTCCTACTTGGTCATGGTTTTCTTTTTTATGTTCACTAATATATTGTTTAAAATATTTCCATCTCTGTTTATAAGGGATATTTGTCAGTTTTCCTTGTACTTGTGATATCTTCCTTTGGATTTTATATTGGGACTAGAGGCCTAGTGCACAAAAATTCATGCCCTTGCGGGGGGATCCATCAGCCCAGCCTGCCCCCTCTCATAGTCTGGGAGCCCTTAGGGGATGTCCTACTGATGGCTTAGTCCTGCTCCCCTGCAGGAGGTGACTGGCCAATCAGGGCAAGGCATGCCCCCAACACCCCTTGCTGCTGCTGCTTCTGGCCTCCCTCTATGGGAGGCGACCGCACCCATCAGGGAAAGGCGATGCCCTCACCACGCCACTGCTGTTGCCACCGCCAGCCACCACAGCTGCCTAAACCTCGACCTAGCCCTCACAGCAGCAGCTGCTGAGACTTTGTCTGGAAGACATCTGGTCTAATTAGCATATTACCCTTTTATTATAGACTAGAGGTGTGGTGCATGAAATTTGTGCATGGGGGAGAGTATCCCTCAGCTCAGCCTACATCCTCTTCAATCTGGGACCCCTCGAGGGCAGTCAGACATCCCTCTCACAATCCAGGATTGCTGTCTTCCAACTGCTCGCCTGCCTGCCTTCCTGATTACCCCTAAAGGCTTCTGCCTGCCACCTGATCACCTCCTAACCACTCCCCTGCCAGCGGGATTGATGCTTAACTGCTCCCCTGCCAGCATGATTGCCCCTAACTGCCCTTCCCTGCCAGCCTGGTCACCCCTAACTGGCCTCCCCTACCAGCCTGGTCACCCCTAACTGCCCTCCTCTGCTGGCCTGGTACCTCCCAACTGCCCTCCCCTACAGACCCGGTCACCCATAACTGCCCTCTCCTGCTTACCTGCCCCCCCCCAACTGCCCACCCCTGCAGGCCTGGTCACCCCTAACTGCCCTCCCCTGCAGACCCAGTCACACCCAACTTCCCTCTCATGTAGGCCTGGTCCACCCCAACTGCCTTCCCCTGTAGGCCTGGTCCCCCCTCAAAAAAAAACTGCTCTCCCCTACAGGTCTGGATCCCCCTGCCCCCAACTGCACTCCTTTGCAGGCCTGGTCCCTCGCAACTGCCCTCTCCTGCTGGCCATCTTGTGACAGTCATCTTGTGTCCACATTGGGGCAGCCATCTTTGACCACATAGGAGCAGTCATTTTGTATGTTGGAGTGATGGTCAATTTGCATATTACTCTTTTATTAGATAGGATAACACTGGTTTCATTAGAATGAATTGGTAAGGTTACCTACTCCTCTATTTCCTGAATGAGGAAAAAAGACTGGTATTTTTAATCTTTTCTGTAAAAAACTGATATTATTTCTTCTTTCAATATCTGGTGAATATCACAAATGTAGTCTTCTAGATCTGGTATTTTCTTATGGATTTAATTATTTTACTTGCTATAGATCTATTTTGATCTTCTATTTCTTCTTGAGTCCATTTTTAATAATTTCTTTCTTTCTAGAAATTGTCTATTTCATCTCAGCTGTCCACTTTTATGGCATAAATATGTTTATAATATTCCATTATAATCTTTGTGATTTCTTTAAGATATATATTTATACTGTATATTTCATTCCTAATTTTGGAAATTTGTGTTTATTCTTTCTTTTCTAGGTCAATTTACCTAAAGGCTTGTCAGCTTGTTAATCTTTTCAAAGAACCAACTTTTAAACTTGATTTGTTATTATTTTTTTATTTTTTTATGACTTGTACTTCATTAATTCCTGCTCTAATCTTTATGTCCCTTCTGCTTGCTTGGGATTTCATTTTCTCTTTTTTTCCCTCTATCTTTCTTAATATGGAAGCTCAGATTATTAAATTGTGACCTTTTATCCATGGATATAGAATTGATGATATAGAGGACTAAGTAAGGGACTCGAGCATCTGTGGATTTTGGTATCTGTGAAATCCCCCATGGATACCAAAGTATGACTGTATACTACTTTAGCTAAAACCTGATGCATTTTGAATTATTGTGTTTTTGGTTATATTCAGTTCAAATTATGTTGTTTGTTGTTTTTTTAAAAAAAACTGATTTCAGAGAAAGGGAGAGTGACAACAAGATAGAGTCATCAATGATGAGAGAGATTTATCAATTGTCGGCCTCCTGCATGCCCCTTACTGGGGATTGAACCTACAACCCAGGCATGTGCCCTGATGGGGAAATGAACTGTGACCTTCTGGTTCATAGGTTGATGCTCAACCACTGAGCAACACTGGCTGGGCTCAAATTATGTTTTAATTTCTGTCATGTGTTTCTTTGATCCTTCAGTTATTTAAAAATTTCCATAATTTATTTTTCTTTGAGGTTTTGAATTTAATTCTGTTGTGATGAGACAATAAACTTTGTATAATTTTAATTACATTTAATTTATTGAGAATATGTCTTATACCCTACTATATAGGTTATAAATATATTATATAGTCTATCTGGAAGAATGTTCCACTGTTACTTGAAAAAATGCACCTTCTGCAATCACCGGGGAAACATTCTCTATTTTTCAGTTTAGGTTCAATTAACTGATAGTATTCAAGGATTGTACATCTTTGATGATATATATTATGTCTAGATGTTTATCAGTTTATGAGAGTACAGTATGAAAATCTCTACACATTATTATTGAATTGCCTATTTTTCTTTTAATCCTATTTAGGGCTTATTGATATTCTTGAAAGTAAAGATCATTTTGACACCATTTAGGTCATTACTTATTCAAATAAATTTGTTATTTTTCTGTTTGGTCTATTTCTGATATTTCTTTTGTATTCCTATTTGTATTGTCAAGCTTGTTGTTATCTCAAGGATTCCATGACTGATCATTTTTCATCAATCTTTTTCTCTGTACTTCCACTGTTAATTTTGGTTGACCTTTCTACAGGTTTATTAATTCTTTCTATGCAATCTTAAAGCTGCTTTTGAACTCTCTACTGAATATTTCGTTTGAGTGACTTTTCAGCTCTAGAATTTCCAGTTCTATATATGTATCTGTATACTAGTAAGTGGAAACCCGTAAGTCTTATATTGTTGTTAGGACTATTGTCGTACTCCAAATATGTATTTTTTCACTGAAAATCTCTATTTGTTTATTCATTTGTATTATTTTTAAGCATGGATTTCTAGGTTTCCCCCCTCTGTATCTGTATAACTTGTGGCAGACCAATTATTGGACACAGTTTATGCTCAAATACCTCAAGCCAGTGAGGCTTCTACCCTGTGGAGATGGACCTAATGTACACTGGGGAGGGCATTCAAAGATCAGGCCATTTTTGTGTCTAAGCCAGCATTTGTTTTACACTAGGATTTTTGTGTGTGTGTGTTTTCTAAGGGTTTGTGCACAGCCTTCTAGTTAACCAGGACTATGTGAATTGTTTGGTTTTTATTTGGTCTCTGCTGCCAATGTGTGAGAAGTCAGCCAGAAATACATTTGCCCCAACCATGCTACAACCTTGGGCCATCCCCCTTACTCTCAGTGATAGTCATGACTTATACCGAAAACATCTCTGCGTATGATTGTAGCTTACTACCCAAAATTAGGTAAGCTCCTTTCAGCAATGGCAGTGCTGACCCCTATATCCTACCCTGCTTTGGTAGATCCTCCACAACAAGGAAGCAACAGAGGTAAGATGTATTCCTTAAGCAAGAGCATTGCAGACTCCCACTGTTCTAATCCAAAGGTTAGCAGTTTTTCAAGCATAAACGCTTGTCAGATTAACACAGGCTGCCATTCTTCAGTTTCCAGAGTGGTCATAATGATTGCTTTGTTCAATTTGTTTAGATTTATAGTTGCATTTTGGAGAAAAGATTTGCTGACCTCTTTATTCAGCCATAGCCTGAAATGTGACCACTCAGGGTAATTTTCTGTTGATTCCTAAACCACATTAGAATAATTAAAAAGAGAAAAGTATAGACTCGTTTTACTTGTAAAAATAATTTCAAATTTCTAAATAAAATATTAACTTCCCAAATTAAATATTATATTTAAAATATATTATGATTAAGTATGATTTACCCTAAGAAAAGAATAATAGTTTATCATTAGCAAATTTATCAAGAAATTTAATTCAATAGACTGAAAGAAAAAGTCAGAAAATTATTTCAATAGCTGAAAAGACTGCATTTGATAATGACCAAAACATATTCATAAGATTAAGAAAAAAAGGGAACTTCCTAAACTTGCCACAGTTTATGGGAAAAGTACCTATAGTAAATATTGTACTTAATGGAGAAGCTTTAGATGTATTCCCTTAAAATAGGGGAAAGAGGGCAGTTTGATGTTCATTATCATTACTACTATTTAATAACTGAACTCTTAGATTCTGGCCAATAATATAAGGAAAGAAAAAGAAATAAAGGAGTATTAAGATTGAAAGGGAAGTTATAAAATGTCTATTCACTGCTAGTATATGCAGATAATGTAAGCAACTACCAAGAAAAAATAGAATTAATAAATAAGTTACAAAAATTAACAGAAGGTATTATAAAGTTGTTCAATATAAATCTATAGAAATCAATAGAATTTGTCTATACCAATAGTACTCAGATAGAAATATCATAAACAACAAAATAGCAATCAAAGTATCAATACATTTACAAATTTTCTAGATATTAGCAAAAGTTATAAAAATTCCTGCAGAGAATACTTTTAAATCTCATAAAATACATAGACAGTATAGAAATTAAGGAGAAAGTATTGTGTGCTCTTGATTTGAGCAAGTTAATATATTAAAAAGTGAATTTTACTCAAACTAACTTACAAATTTTTTGTATGCTAATCACATTGGTTCCTATACTCAAGGTGGGGGCTTTCATAAATTCAGTGATATTTTTATTTATAATTATTATATGAAAAAACAACCTATGCATAGGTAAATCGCATTTGAAAAAAGTGAACTAAGACAGAAAACTTGCCTTATTAGTTATTAAAGCAATAAACTAATCTGAACAGAACTGAGAACTCACAAACACAAATATACACATGAGCTCAGTAGCCTATAAACTTGCCAACCTAAATCAATGAGAAACACCGAATCAATCAATCAGTCAATTAATTAAAAACAAATTTAGCATGAACTGAATACATTAGAGGTTAGAAATTATGAAGAATTTGACTAGGATGATAGAAAGAAAAATGGTAAAATGGAATCAAATTTGGATAAAGTATTTTAGAGGCTGCCAACAAGGCTTATTTATGGATTGGATATTAGATTTGGGAGGTGCAAGAATGGCAGCCTAGTGAAGAAGAAATTGATGGTGCAAGAGACAGAGGATGTCTGTAAGAGGAAAATGCTTGAAAAGGTAGAGTACCTTATTCTGAGAGTGAGTATCAAAACTAATTTTTGATGAAAGAAATCTAAAAAAGTGGGTAGATTTTTCTCTTTTACAGTGGAGAGAGAAATTACAAAAACAAACACAATGTAATTGCATGAATCCATTCAAACACTTAAAATAAAATCTAGACAGATGGCCAAACATTGTCTTAATTTATAAGTGAGTAGTTTCCTAGAGAGCAAAACATGTAATTTTAAGAACTTTACCTAGAGGTAAAAATTCTAATTTAGGCATAAAACCTTAACATTCCTAAAATTCTGTAATTTTATTTCTCAAAAACTCTATTTTTGATGAAAATTCAGTAAATGTGCATCTGTATATGAAACATCTGACTTGTAATATTTTTTAAATAGTAGGTTTGTTAAGAGTGGGATGTGTGTGTGTCATTTTTTGTCATTGCTTGTATTTTGCATTTTTAAACACCACTGATGCACCAGTTTTTCATAAAGGAAAAAGAGGAGGAGAAGGGAGAGAATAAATCTTACAGAATGAGCCACTCTCTATATGTGACAAAGGTAGATTTGATTGTTACTAGTAAACCGTTCTGACACCCAGTGATTTTCAGAACCCAGAAGCAGGTCCTTTTTGCTCAGAAAAAGGATTTCAAAGTGAATGACTGGTGATTGTGTTATTGTTTTAAAAGTGAGACTGGCTGAGCCCAGCCAAGAATTTGACTAGACTTTCTGTGAAGGCTGAGGTTCTCAGACATTCCTAAGCAACACTGACAAGGAAGATGGAAGCTTAGTTAGAATAGGAATGTTAAAGTAATTTGGGCATGTCTGCCATGACAAATCATTTTCATTACTTGTTACACACAAAAGGAAGACGAGGAAGAAGATGTTGGAGAAGAAGTTAAACAGAAGACCAGGAGTGGTGTGAGTAGTTGTCAGGACACCTGGCAATAAGCCCAGCTTGTCAATAATTTATTGTGAGACATTTGTAGGCTAGAAATTTTCTTCAATATGGACCTAGAATTTTTATTCTTTTGCATAAATAAAATATTTTGTATAAATTAAAAAGTATAAAATGAAATGGTTGTATCTTATATCTTTTATTTTTTTACTTTAAAAAAGTTTGTTTGTTTTTAACCACTGAATACTTTTCTCAAACAAATATTGGCCTACATCCAATCTGAAAATTAGATAAAGACAAACAACTCTAATTAAATTCAAACTTTTTAGGTATTGGAAAAGATAGGCAATTGGAAGTAAAAGAAGTAAAGGAAAAGGAAATAAAATGAATCAAATGACTGCTGGCACATGTTAAACACTGCAGCTGGCATTTTAAACGTGGTTTCTCATTTGCTGCCACATTCCATTTCAAAGATGAAATAAATGAGACTGAGAAATACATAAATGGCCCAAGTGACAACAATAAATAAGAGCTCTGAGATCTGAATTTAGCTGTACAGTCCCATAAGGCTCTATTTGGAGTTAATACAGAACAAGAGGCATGAGAAAGGACTATGGAAGGCAGGTGTCACACTGACTTACTCCTCCTTTTAGCATTTGTCAGGACCCAAAATGTTTGCAGAGAGTTGGGTCCTGGGTTGGGCCTACAGACTAGCTGTACCAGATATTTAGCCCACCCATGGACTATTAAATGTTACCCTGTGGTTGGAAGCTGTGAGGATTAGGCAATTGTGGCAAATAGTGTGCAAAAAGGTAAAGGGTAATAAGCCATGTTCCCTCCTTTCTCAGTTGGCTTCACAACAGGTATGACTTAGTAAGTAGGGAATAAAAACTTCTACATAGAATAAAACTTAATCTTGAAAGCAAATATGGCAAACTGACTCCAAATAGTCTCTTACCTTTGCTGGGGCAGTGTCTCCAGTGGCTCTTGCTAAATGTGTGGCCCTTTTCTGAGTTTTGGCTTCTTGTTCTCTGGAAGAAAGCAAGAAATAGCATAGCTTATTTGAATACCTCCCAAGTTTTAAGGATAACAGCATACATGGTGAACTTAATTCTGACTGTTCTCCTCAGCCGAGTCTGGCAGATCCAGAAATGAGCAGAGGGACCATAAATCTCTCCTCAGTACTGAAAAATATCTCAAACATGGTTCTATTGGCAAGAAGAACCATGTTTAACTGCATAGCAGATTAGTCCCCCTTAAATACTTCCAACATCCAGGTGGTTACCAAATTTAAAGCCATTTGTATCATTATGGGAATGCTCTCTTTGAAAGACCATATTATTGACTGAGTACTATTCCATTGTGTAACTGTACCACAACTTTTTTTATCCACTCATCTACTGATGGGTACTTGGGATGCTTGCAAATCTTGGCTATTGTTATGAACATAAGGGTGCATATATTCTTTCAAATTAGTAGGAAATCTCATCTTTTGCAACAGCATGGATGGACCTAAGTGAAATAAACTAGTAGAAGAAAGACAAATACCAGATGATTTCACTTACATGTGGAATCTAATAAACAAAATAATCTAACAAACAGAAACAGACTCATGGGCGTTAGAGGGAAAGGGTAGGGAAAGAAGCGAGTAAAAAAAAAAAGTAAATGGATTGAGAAAAAAAAGAAAAACCTTAAAGACAGACAACCGTGTGGTCATTACCAGAGTAAAATGGAGGTGGGGGGAGGTAGAAGAATTATGGTAAAGGGGGGATAAATGGTGATGGAAGGAGATTTGACTGAGGGTGGTGAATATACAATACTATATACACAGGATGTATTATAAAATTGTATACTTTAAACCTATATAATTTTATTAACCAATAGCACCCCAATAAATTCAATTAAAAACAAAAGAAAAAGAAAGACCATATTCTCGATGTGTAAAAATCTGCCTTCCTGTTTTGGACCCAGTTGCAACCTCTGAGGACCCAAAGGACAACTTAAAGAATTTGAAGATAGTGTTTAGGCCTCATGCAATGTCCTTCTTTCCAGGTTAAAATTTTTTTTATTCTAACTCATTTAAAGGTAATAAATATAATAATGCAGTGAGTGACTTTTTAGTGCTAAACTGCCTTATGTGTCTTAAGGCATTTTATGTTGGTTTTAAATTAATTTTCAGTAAACTTATTATTTCATAGTATTGGTCTACTATCAAAACATCCAGTGAAACAAGAAGGAAACTTTATGGTAAATAATAGACCTGCTGGTTTACATTCAGTTTCCAAGAGAATAAGAAAGGATTCTTCAACCTTCCCTGGGCCTCACCCAGCTCTCCATCTTGCCCTGCCTTCCCTCATCTTCCCACAGTCTCTTCTCTAGAAGCAGCACGTGTGATCAGACCTTCATTATGTCAATATTATTGACTATGTCAAATTAAATCCCTTGACACATACCAGGCTGGCATTTAAAAAGCTAATTATCTTAACCAGGTAAGCTTAGTGTTGGCGTGGTACCAGTGTTGAAGTCTGGATGTTGGTCAGAAATTGAGAACGACCTTCCGGTTCAAAAACAAAGAGGACACTTTGATTTGTGGTTTTGCAATTGATAGCTCAAGCCATCTTCTACTTTTGAGGTGTCATTGGAGAGAAGGAAGTCAAGTTAAGAAGCATTGCATAGATGTTGATTAACTTCCTGGATACTGATTCTTTCTGAATTGCAGGCTATAATTAACTTTTTAATCCATCTCATTTTAGCATAATCCCAAATGTCTGAAGATACTGGCAGCTCACAGAGTCAGGGTGTATCCTGCTTAAATTCTTCTCCTGGTTGGCTGCCACAAGAAAAGTTTGACATCATTCCCAAAGGGTTTTTCTTAGTCTCTAAGATACAACAGAATCAGGTTTTCACAGGCCCACAGAATCTGACTTTCTTAAATAATTTTTCAGAGCCAGGAAACTCAAATTAGAACTACATCCTCAAAAGGCTATTAAGTTTTACATAAGGTATTCATGCTGAGCCCTCTGGGTGTTTTGGAATACCTTAGATTGGATGATTCAACCTTTCCAGGTGGGTGGCATTTACCCAACTTTATCTGATGAGAGATGCCAGAGTGATCTACAAGGTATTTTTATTTAACCACTTAAATTTAGAAAGACATTATTTGCCAAGAAATAAAAAGAATACATTTTACTAGTTCAGAGATCAGCTGGTAACTCAAACACCTGGAAGAGAAACTTAACTCACAGTATCATTTTGCATGTGGCGCATTTGTTGAGGAACATTATTGCATCAGGGCTTTGAAGAAGATTTTTATCCTGGGAACAGAACAGCTTCCCATTTTTCATCAATGCCCGAAATTCATTGCACAAATTCTAAGAGAAAGATAAAAAAAGTTGTGTTTACTGAAACCTTATCAAAGCAAGACCTTCCAAGAAAAACTTCCTTGAACAATATTATTTAAAAACCACTACCCCCTTTATATAGAAGACATCACTCAGTTGTTAAAATACAAACAAGAAAAGTGACTCTGTATATTGTGTATTGTCTATTGGAGATTGCAAATTCACCTATCAAGCATTCATCTAAAACAATTAGTGGAATGGAAAGAACAAGGAACTGGGAATCAAAAAACTTTCTATTTCATGGTTCCATTTACGAATCCAATAGCCTTAGCAAATTAACTTCTCAAAGGCTTTCTTAGCCCTATCAATAAAAAGCAGGGATTATAAATATATACATTTCACAAGTCTTCTGAGGATGAAACATAACATGTATGTAAAAAGCCCTCAAAGAATGACTGATGCTTATATTTAATAAATCAAATCTCTTTCTCTCCTCTTCCTCCTCCTTTTTTATTATTGTTTTATTTTTGTTGCTATTGTCAGTATTATCAGAATATGATGATGGCATATATTAAACGTCTAGCACACAGTGGGTCATCATGTGCTGTAAGAAGGACTTTGAAAAGTTGTTGGAGGACGGGGACACAGTGTGTGAACTGGACACTGTAAAGAGCCTTTGCCATCTCAGCAAAGGATGTACCCAAGACAGCTCCTGGAAGTGTTAACAGTTGTTCAATTAAAAAGTGGAAAACAAGTTAAAAGTTGAATGAAAGGATTCCTTGGTTAGACATGTTTGGAAAACATATTTATAGACTAGATCCTCTTCTGAAATGAAATAAACATCATATCCAACTGACTTACTAGTAAAAGCTAACAAAGCCGCAATTTCCAGACCGTTCACTATTATATCCTTAGGAAGGCCTAGTTGTTCTATATCTATTAGTTAGTTAGTTAGTTTGTTTGTTTATATTTTTTTGAGTATTCTCTGGAACTACTATTTTCCTATTCTGTGTGATATCCCTCAAGACATGGAGTGCTATGCTTGGTTTTAGCTTTCTTTTTGTTAAATGCAGACGGAGCACTGTACCAACTTTAGGGAGAAGGGAAATCATTCTGAATAATATTTTACCAAGTATACCATTAATTTTAAGCTCCTAAAATACTGAGTGACATATAGGAATTCTCCAATAAAATATATTGAATTAAGAAATGCATGAAAAGAATGAACCCTCATTTTTAAAGATCTGTCCACTGTCCTTATTTTCACCTATTCTATTATTTAAAATGTTTTATATTCCCTGGTTTTGCAAGTCCACTGGCTCTTTAGAGCAAGTCTTTGAAATATGAGTTTTTCCTTTGCAAAAGAAATAAAATCTTGCTTTGAGATGCTTGCATTAGAAAAAAATTAAATCAAGTCTTTGCTCCAACTCCAACAAATACAACCTTTTCCAAAGGATTAATTATAGAATTCTTTTCAGCTTTCTATATCTTTATCCTTATTTTGTAAAGATATAGGAAGCTGAAAAGAATTCTATAATTAATAGAATTCTATAAATATATTTGGTTTATAATTCTATAAACATATTTATAATTCCATAAATATGTTTTCCAAACATATTTGACCAAAGAATCCTTTCATTCAACTTTTAACTTGTTTTTCACTTTTTAATTGAACAACTGTTACCACTTCTGGGAGCTGGTGTCTTGGGTACATCCTTTGCTGACATGGCAAAGGCTCTTTACAGTGTCCAGTTCACACACTGTGTCTTCCTTTGTCCCTCCCCAGACATCATAATAAAATGTGCCAGGGAGTTGGCATCATTCCTTGTCATAACTATTCAATCAATCAACAAACACTTCTGAAATTACTTTGCCAGGTACCATAGATACAACAGTATAGAGAGAAATCCTTGTTTAAATGTCGGTTACCACCTAGTGGGTAATGATGTATCTCACCTAACCTCTTAAACATAGAGGCAGTTGGTAGGACTTGAAAAATGATTAATGGTGTAAAAAGGTAACCAAATAATGTAAGAGACCAGCCCTGTGAAATTTTGCTAAGGACAACTTACTGAAATATCTCTAAATTTACGGTCACCACCCAGCGATCTTATCTGAGTAGCACAGTAATAATTTCTGACAACAGACTGACAAGTGGGCCTCTGAGATCTGTGTCTGGTTTTTAATTTTATAATATCTTATACCAGCTTTGCAAGTTACTGCTTAGCATGCCAGATATAAATGACTATAAAATCTAAGTAGAAACTTTGTCAAGAATCAGAGAAGACCCTGGTGTCTTTGTAATAGAAATACAACCATTATAGTCTTGGCCAGGTAGCTTAGTTGGTTAGAACATCGCCCCAATACATCAAGGTTTTGAGTTTGATCCCCCATCAGGGCACATGTGAAAAGCAACCAACAGATGCATAAATAAGTGGAACAGCAAATCAATGCTTTTCTCTCTCTTCCAAAAAGATCAATTAATCAATCAATCATAATAAAAGAAATACATCCTTTGTGAGGTAGGTCTTAAAGAAAGTATTTAAAACAAGATTCATAACACTTTAAGCTTTAAATAGGTTTTAGCAGTCAATTGAATAAGAACGTTGTCAATCAGGATATTCCTGAATCAGACTTCTCCAATGTCAAAATTAGATGAGCCCCACTCTTGTTTTTTTCAAATGAACAACCAGGCCTAGAGAATAGGTTAAGAAACTTGTTCACAATGTTTAACTACCCTGTTTCCTCGAAAGTAAGACATCCCCCGAAAATAAGACCTACTTCCAGTTTTGCCTCTCGTTGTAATATAAGGCATCTCCCAAAAAATAAGTCCTCCCTGATAATAAGGCCTCCCCCGAACATAAGGCCTCCCCGGAATATAAGGCCTCCGAAGCTACCTTAAGGCATCTGACTCCTGATTTAAAGAGACCTCACACTGCCTGAACAGCTCTAGCTGCGCTGCAGCCAATCAGTGAGCTGGTTTGTGATGACACGACTACCTTACCGTATACAGGTAATAAATTTCCTTTTTGTTTTTTCAACAATAAATGTGTACCGTATTCTTCTTCGTGGAAAAATAAGACACCCCCTGAAAATAAGACATCGCATCTTTGGGAGCAAAAATTAATATAAAGACACTGTCTTATTTTGGGGGAAACAGGATAGTTAAGATGAGACTCAACACTATCCTTTTGAATTAAGAAACAGGAAAAGGCTATAAGAATCGAAAGCAGTGGTTGGGTTTTTCTCTGGGGAAAATATAATATATTCCCAATCACCCTAATAAAGAGGGTTTTGAAATAGGAACCGATCTAGACCAAAAAGGCATGGGGCGGTAGAGCAGTGAAACCCCAGCAATTGTTTACTTGCAGTCTCACTTGCAGATCTGGGCTCGCTTTCTTTGGTTATTGTTACTCTTGTGTTTTCCCCACCGCTCAGGAACTCTGGAGCCCTCTAGGGCCAAGCTCTTTCCGTTTCCATCAGTGGCTGTGATATAGCCCATTGTCTTCCACTGTCCCTCCCCAGACATCATCATAAAATGTGCCAGGGAGTTGGCATCATTCCTTGCCTGTGTTAGAGCACTAACAAGGTTGCTGTGGCTTTATAATGACCTTCTGTGGTGACAAATATAAGCACATGGCAGAGATACTACAGGACTTTTCCATGCTGCTCTGGCTCATGCTTATAACTTTCAACAAGTTACTGACTGAGCTTGAAGAATAAAATCCCCATTACCACAAGAGAGACTAAATCAATAATTTTCATTCCTGACAAAATATCCAAGATCTGTGATCAGAAACATTTCCAGAGAAATAGTTGCTTCTTGGTGTTCTTCTTGCTTATTCCAACATGAGAGGTGGCTAAATTTAGGTTTTTGATGGTTAATGAAATAGAGTTTAAAGCCATAAAAAGTGTCAGTGCAGAATTTGATACATCCACTGGAAATCACTGCAATTGTCATAAACTCTAAAAACAAATTCAAGTTTGCACAATACCCTTCTTTTTACTACAACATCCCAGTGAGCATGCTGTGTAATTTCCCCAAATACAGCATTTTTCTTTTCTACTCTACTGTACCACTCTACTACATTATAGAGGTTTCTCCACTTCTCCTTAATTGGCAAATAGATGAGATAATAGAGACTATGATGAAATTATTTAGAACAGTCCAGTAAGTTTCTTTTTTAAAAAATGTTATAATAAAATATAGCAATAATAGTTTCATTGTAGGAAGGGGTTGTTTTACTGTTTTATTATCTTAATGTTTATGACTTTTGGGAGATGTAAAAAATATTTGTTATATACATAGCACTGTTTTAAATGCTGAATTAATGACATAGTAGTGTGTGTGTGTGTGTGTGTGCATGTAACTGGCCCTTTTAAATTTTTTTCCAGATATATAAAATGATTAACTTCTAGCCAAAACTGGTTTGGCTCAATGGATAGAGCATTGGCCTGCGGACTGAAAGGTCCCAGATTCAATTCCAGTCAAGGGCATGTACCTTGGTTGTGGGCACATCCCCAGTAGGGGACATGCAGGAAGTAGCTGATCGATGTCTCTCTCTCATCGATGTTTCTAACTCTCTATCCCTCTCCCTTCCTCTCTGTAAAAAAATCAATAAAATATATTTAAGAAAAATAAAATGATTAACTTCTATAGAAAACAATTCTTTTAGTTCTTAAACAAAAGGCCTCTAAAAAAGAGGTAGTAAAGCATGCTCCTAAGTCAGGGCCTTGCCATCATGGATGCTTCTGCCTGGTCTGCTTTAAATTGAAAAAATATCTTCACAACCCTTCCCCATCACCTTCAGATCCCTGTTCTATTGTTAACTTCAGGGAGAATTACCTAACTATCCCAAAATGAACTAATACCACCTCCATCCCCAGAAATTCCTATCTTCCATCTTCCTGTGTTAATAATAATAATCATTATTAATGTACTATATGTTTTTTATTTATTTTTTCTTTTTCTTTTGTTTCATTTATTAAATCTTTATTATTTAGATTATTGCATTTGTTTCTCTTTTTCCCCCCTCCATAGCTCCCCTCCACCAGGCTCTCACCCCTTCCTCTACCCTTACCTCCCTCCCGTTGACCTCATACATAGGTGTATGATTTTTGTCCAGTCTCTCCCTGTACACCCCATTGTACTATATGTTTTTATTAATTGATTGACTGGTTGGTCTGTTTTCCTCCACTGAGTTGTAAGTTCCATGACAGAACAGTTCTTACCTTTTTCCTTTACTTTTTAATATCCCCAACATCTCAAACAAGGTCTGATTCATAATACATGCTCAAGAAATATTTATTGAATGAAATATATACACTGACAGATATAGCCAGTCCCCTTTTAACATAATAATCACAAGAAAACTAATTTCTGCTTCCTGTGTGTGTCATTACTTTCAGCTGTTAAACTGAAAAATACTAATTCACTGATGTGTTCGTTTGTGGAATTTTAAAGCACTCCTATAGCACAGTAGATCTCCTCTTGCTCACACCCATTGTTATCAATACAGTGATGTGTGTGTGTCTGAGATTCAAGCCTTGATTCATTTAAACCTGTTTCTGTGTTTTTAGCAAAAGCTATTAGCACCTATCAGTATAACGTGTCTGCATTATTAATATCAAGGTGTTGGCCATGAACAATTTTTCTTTAGAGTTCTTGGAATGAATTCAATGAACAGAAAAAGCAGGACTAACCTGATTTTCATTCATACTGGCAGCATCTGGAACATAAAAAAAACAACAAAACAAAAACAAAGTCAAAGAGATCTAAAATATTTAAGAAGTAAAAGAAACAATTTGCTCTGTGCAGTACCTTGCTCACTTTACTGGGAATATGTTAGAAATACAAATTATTTTTGACCAAATTGAAATAAAATGAGGGGATGGCCACAGGAGATCAGTGTATACATTCAGAAAGATCCAATTACTTTGGATAATAATATTTATATATTTTCTGACCCCCTCAAAATATCTGATTTCTAAAATCCTTTCATTAGCAGAGTATTTCAGACCTCTTTTAAAATTATATCCTAAATATCAATTATATCATATCAATTACAATTTGAAAGTATAATATAGCAGAAAGTTTAGATCATATATACACATAAAATTAAATTTTCTGAATTCTGGTAACATTGCCTCCTTATGGCAGATACAAAAATTAGAGATATGATAGAAATTAAGTTTAATTAAAATCACAAGCTATATTATACTCCATCAAAAGGAGACACCTTTTTGCACCAACACATTTATCCTAGAAAGTGGGCATCAATTGTGCATAATGTTTAAAACTCTATCTAGGGTTTCCTTTTAAAACATGTAAATGCTTCACAGCAAGATAGCTCTAAGCAATCCATGTTCCCTCCAAGTTCAAGTAACAAATGCAGAAATCTACCTCTGATCTCCCACTAAAGTCCCTTCCCTTTTATAAGAAGTGCCTTTAATCCATTTAGCACAAACAAAATATGCTAGAGGGCACTACTGCTTTAAAGTAAGAATAGATGATTGAATTTAAATTAATATTTTTATAAATACGCTATTATATATATGTGTGTGTGTGTATACACAATATATATATATACCTATATATAAAACATACATTGAACTTTTAAATATCTATTATATACATAATTCCTATAAGTATAAATTGATATGCTTGCTAAGAAGAATCCACTAGCTTTTTAGTACTAATGTAGAATTGCTGGAATGATTTCTCATGGATAAAATTCAGATTAGCTCAAGCTACCTTGCCATGTCTAAAGATAACAACATTGTTCTAAAACCACATATATAATTCTTTAAAGCTCTGTGTCTGGCAAGATATTTTAGGATCACATACATTTATGTAATCTTGAATACTAAGTACAGGCAGGGGGAGGGAGACAAGTCTGCCCAGAGCTTTGTAGTTTGTGGCAAGAGGCTTAGATTACAAGCAAGTTACTTACCTTGTATGAGGCAAAGAGCCAGGCTCAGAAGTACCGGCACTGTGGTTATCTTCATGACGAAGATGATGTAAACTGGTTACAAGTCTGCTCCACGCATTGCTCTCCAGCTTGTGCTCTAGGACTGAACCCATGGCGATGCAGCTGACTTTATATACACCTGATGACACACACCCACGGCAGCCAACATTACAGAACCAGTTGTTCAAGGTCGTGCCAGACTTAAGATACCACATCAGTTTAGCTTCTTCCATCCTATAGGATCCTGTCAAGGTGGCAGATTTGAACAGATAATGTTTGCTTCCAAAGTGGTCCTAATGTGTTTTCATGATACCTCCTCAAAGGCAATAATAGATTGAGTCCAAGGACGTTACTCAAAGTTTAATATTCCATCGTCTTATATAGAAACTGAATTCTTCAGCCACACAGACAGACACATTATCATATAGAGAAGCATGGCTCTCTTCATAAGTGGGAGGGAGGAGAAAAGAAGACAGATTAGCTTTACTACCAGTCAGGTAAACACTGAAAGATTTCACCACATCTGGAGAAAGCTGCTTTACAGGAAGAGAAGCAAGGATTCTTGTTGTTTCCATCCACAGATGTTCTAAGTGTCTCCATTCAGTGTCACATACTTGTATATAAGTTAGAGTTGAATGAGCCTAAAAGATAACCCAGCAAAATTCTAGCATTGAATACATGGGGAAACAGAAACTCAGAGGAGGAAAAATGACTTTTCCAAGGACATGCAGTTTATGTGGAAGAGGGCAGAGGTGGGACTTGAAAGACCACACACACCCTGGGCCGGCAGCTCGGTTGGTTGGTGCATCACACCTAGGTTGGGAGTCAGTCCCTGGTCAGGGAGCGTATGGGAGGCAATAGATTGATGTTTCTCTTCTTCTCTCCCCTTTTCTCTCCATCTCCCTTCCCCTCTATCTAAAATAAAAACATATCCTCAGGTGAGGATTAAAAAATAAAAGAAAGTAAAAGAAAGAATACAAGTTCAGTATTTCCTCAACTCCATAAGCTGCTTCACCATTACAGACAGGAAAGGCTGAAACTTTGTAGAATCAAAGTTGGCACATAACTATTTCTTAAAATCCTCAATCTGAAGGATTATTTTATGTTCTAACACTTAATTTTAGAGGTAATCACACATTATCGGGAACCTTAGAGACTCCAGGTTTAATTTTCCACACAGCCCATTGTTCCCCAAGTTCCAAAGGTTGGGTTCCAGTGCTCCACAGGGTCCCCTACCCATTGAAGGGAAGTTTTGAACTTTATGGCATCAAAACCCTTTGAAAGATTGTTTCAGAAAAGCAGATCTAAAGCTAGCCGACTTTGAAATCATGTCAATATTCTGAATAACATCAAAGCCAAAATATGTCCTTTTTCCATGAAATAATTTTCCTATGAAAATATAATCACTAGTTTCAAGGTCAACACTATTAGCTTTGCTTATTGGCAATTGCTTAGTAAAATTAGTGACCTAGAAAGTAAGTAAAAATTGTGTTACTGTTAATCGGAAAGAAAATGGATGTGTTTTTCAATCAGTGTGTAGCCAAGAATTTTTAAAACATGCAATACCTGACTATTTTAGTCAGGGGCAGCAAACTCTTTGCCCTTAGATTGTAAAATAATAAAATGACAATAGCCAACACAATGATAGCTGTCCAGTGAGAATGAATCAAAATTATACTTCTTTGTTAGTCAGATGGGGGAATATATAATATTTTTTGGTAGGCTGCAAATTTTCAGTAATTAGTTTATGTGTGCCATGAGATGAAAAAGGTTAAAAATCACTGGCCTAATAGAAAGTTAATGGAACAGGCAGTCAGGAAATTTGTTTCTATTTCTGTCTTGCATCAATACAGAATAATGGAAATGAACCTTACTTTGGCATATGATAGATCTGGGTCCAACTCTTGACTACCTATGTTGCCTTGGGGAAGTCACTTATTTTTTTCTTAGCCTCAATATTTTAATATGTAAAATTGGGATAATAAAACTACATTGTAAATCTGTTGTAAGAGAGGTAATCCGTGTGTATGTGTGTGTTTGTAATGCTTAGGGTAAGTACAGTATATGTGATAAGCTATGTAGTTAAAGATAGTGGGTCTTGCATTTTATGTCATTATAATGATATGTTTGTAATAGGTAATTTCTGAGGTTCTAAAAAAAGTCAACATCTCTTGAACATGGACCTTTAACAAACAGATTAAAGTTTATTCATCATAGAATAACATCCCCAACACATTCGGATATGAATTTAAAAGTGAAGATATAAATTCTTTTTCATTTTGCTATGTTCTAAAGCCCACTACCAAAACTAAATCAAAGCATTAGCCATTTAAAACTTGCAAATTTCTAGATTTTAAGCATCATTGATTCCCTATCACCAGTTACACAAGTCTCTTCTAAATATTGACATACTAATGCTAACTTTTAATCTTTCATCTGCTGTGTCTGACTATATGAAATGTGTCCCAAACACTCACACTTATTATCAGTGGTAAGAAAGTATAATGCCTTACAAAATAATCGGTGACTGTGTAATATGCTCTGATGGGCCCCAAATTAAACCCAAATGGATATTCCCAGGAGTGGAAGTGGTAATAGGGTGGAACACAAGAACCAAAATATGATTGCATCTCTAAAGAATCTCTGCTATGCGGAAAGGCTAAAGGAGTTGGTTTCCTTCTTACGGGGAAAGAGTTTCTTAATGACACCCAGAAGCCTCTGAAATGATGAATAAGAGGCTTGGAACTGATAACCTCTTCCAGCAGGAGAAGGTAGTCAAGAGAAGATCAGTGAGCACTCCCAATATTGGACGTACATGTCAGCTGGTTCATGGCATCAGGGCTTTTTCTCCATTTCATTTCAGGAATGTTGTGAATCCAGATGTGATTCATCACATACTCTGTTGCTTACTCCTTATTTCGGGAAAGCCAACAAATTTAAATTCAAATGAATGGGACTGAGACTTTAGCGAATGAGGGTTTGGGTTATCAGTATACTTTTATATTAAGTTATCGGAGTACTTTTTATTAAATTCTAAATTTCATATTTTCTTTTCAGCTCTTTTAATTATTCATCCAACATGTAAAGTCCTACTTCATCTTATTAAAAAGAAATAGAGCTGTTATAAAAATATAAATTTTCTGATTCAACATATATATTGAGTGGTCTAGAATCTGTATTCATATCAAGGATATTGATAGAGATGTAAGAGATGAAGTAAACAAGACTTTGTAGACCAATAATTTTATTGAAGACAAAAGTTATTTCCAAAACTTCAAAGTTATTAGATAAGTGCTCAAATATTCTCTTTTCCTATGTAGAGAAATCCTTGCTAATCATGGTAGTTTAATATATAATTGGAGTTTAATATATAATTACCATCAAACCACCTTCCACATCTTTCCAAACAATCTGCTATTCATTAGTTTTCTTGATTTGGTTACACAATGCTGTGTGATGGCAGAGTAGATGTTATTACCCATTCCTTGCCAGCCCAAAATGGTACCATTAACAAAACCCGAGTAGGAACTAGGTTGAATGATAATCCCAACTTGTCACTTTCTCACCTTTTATACCCTATATGATTATCTCATAGCCTTTCAGGCAATTCAAAGAGAACTCAGATAGGATGGAGCTTTAAACTACATACAGCATTCTATTGCTAATGTATCTCTTTCCTAAAATCATCTGCTCTCATACAAACACACACACACATGCACACAAGTGCATGTGCACACACATACACATATTCATAATGACTTAAGGGAGAAAGGTATGTTATGACCATGGCTGAAAAGTATGTGTCCCAACAGACCTTAGATGATGTAGCAATTTATTTTATAATTTCTTAATTTTTAATTGGCTTTCCTATCAGTCTTATATTTTATCTATTAACATGTCTCTACTATATTCTCCTTTATGAAAGGCACTACTTGGAAAAGTTTTTACACAGTTTATTACGTTGAAATCTCCTGAGAATTCCCTTCTGTTGGTTTAGAAAGGCTAAGAAACAATAGAAAAAAGCATCTCATTTTATCTAAGAACAGATGGGATGGACACTGTTTGATCACTGAGTATGCAGACCCTGCAATTTAGAGATATAACTATAGACCCGATGCATGAAATTCGTGCACAGGAGGGTATGTACCTGAGTCCAGCCTGCACACTCTCCAATCTGGGATCTCTCAAGGGCAGTTGGACATCCAATCTCACAATTCAGGACTGATGGCTCCCTACTGCTCACCTGCCTGCCTTCCTGATTGCCCCTAACTGCTTCAGCCTGCCAGTCTGATAATCCCCTAACTACTCCCCTGTCAGACTAATTGATGCCTAACTGCTCCCCTGCTAGCCTGATTGCCCCTAACTGCACTCCCCTGCAGTCCTGGTCACCCCTAACAGCCCTTCCCTGCAGGCTTGATCATCCCCAACTGCCCTCCTTTGAAGGCCTGGTCCCTCCCAATTGTTCTCCCCTGATGATCATCTTGTGGTGGCCATCTTGTGTCCACATGGGGGCAGCCATATTTGACCACATGGGGCAGCCATCTTGTGTGTGGGAGTGATGGTCAATATGCATATTACTCTTTTATTAGAGGCCCATTGCAGGAAGATCCCTGTAAGAATAGGGCTTCCTACAGCCATCTCTGCTACCCCACCTACTTCTATCCCTTCTCTGCCACCCTACCTGCTTCCCTCCCTTCTCTGTTGCCTCACCTGCTTCCTTCCCTTCTCCACCACCCTGCTTGCTTCTCCGTAGCTTCGCTCCCTTCTGCAGTGCTTGGTTTCCTTCTATGGTGTCTTCAGTCTTTGCTCTGAACTTGGATATGCAAATTAACCACCATCTTGGTTGGATTAATTTGAGTACTCATTCCTGATGGGTGGTGGGCATGGCTGGTGGACGTAGTGGAGGTACTATCAATTTGCATCTTTCTCTTTTATTAGATAGGATAGAGGCCTTGTGCATGAGTTTGCCCTGAAGGGTGTCCTGGATCAGAGTGGAGGTTCCTTGGGGCATGGGGAGGCCTGGGCAAGTGGCCTGTGGTGGCTTGCTGAATGGCCATGCCCTCCAGTGACTCAAGTGGAGGCCAGGGCTGGCTGGAAGCATGTATCTGGGATTTATTAATCTTCTATAATTGAAATTTTGTACCCTTGAATAAAAGCCAGGGCTGGTCAGGGAGGGCGGGAAGCTTGGCTTCCTCCATTGCCAGGAGCATCCCAAGCCTCCTGCTTGCTCCAGCTTGTGGCTGCTGCCATCTTAATTGGGTTAATTTGTATACTCATTCTGATTGGCTGGTGGGCATAGCAGAGTGATGGTCAATTTGCATGTTCCTCTTTTATTAGAAAGGATTGTTACTTTCATTAGATTAGGATTAAGGAAAACAAAAGTTTTAATATCTAATTTTTAACTATATTGTTTTGTATATTGGACTAGAGTCCCAGCTGCACGAAAATCATGTACTGAAGGGGGATGTTCCTCAGCCCAGCCTGCCTGCTCTTACAGTCCAGGAGCCCTCAGGGGTTGTCGCCTCTATGGGAAGCAAGTGGGATGGTCAGGAGAAGGCACCCTGCCACTGCTGCTACCTCTGGCCTCCCTCTGCAAGAGGTAACTGGGCCAATCAGGGGAAGGCACTGCCCCAATCACCCCACCACTGCTGGCCTCCATGGCTACCTGCCATAAGCCCTCTCAGCTGCTGAGTCTTTGTTGGAAAGAATGTTTGGAAAGATGTTCAGTTGTCTGGCCTAATTAGCATATTATGCTTTAATTAGTGGCCTGATGCATGAAATTCATGCACAGGTGGGGGGTGTTCCTTCAGGCCAGTCTGAACCCTCTCCAATCAGAAACCCCTTAGGGGATGTCCAACCACCAGTTTAGGCCCACAGGGATCAGGCCTAAATTGGTGGTCGAACATTGCTCTTGCAATCTGGAACTACTGGCTCCTAACTGCTCACCTGCCTGCCTGCCTGCCTGACGGCCTTAACTTCCCTCCCCTGCTGGCCTGATCTCACCCCCAACTGTTCTCCCCTACTGGCCTAATCACCCCTAACTGCCTCTGCCTTGGTCCCCACCATCATGGCTTTGTCTGGAAGGAAGTCAGACATCCTGAAGATGGCTAGTCAACCTGGTCTAATTAGCATATTACCCTTTAGTAATATAAATAGATTATATATGATAGGATTGCTTAAATGAAGGGGAGGGTGGTGAGGAAGCCTTTTTCAGCTGGAGCAGATGCTCTTGGCAGACAAAAATCACATAATCCCTATACATATCTGGATTGATAGCCAGCTATATGCACTATGCTGCCAAACCAGTCACTAAAAAATTGAACGGCTTTCTTACACCTTACACCAAACAGCTGTTGCCCTTAAAATCCTTCCTCAGACCCCACCTTAGGTTCTGCCTTCACAGTTCACCCAGATTAGGTTCTGATTGGTTGGTTTCTATGCCAGTCAGCATCAAAAGCTCTGCCTCCTAGGCAACCATTGGCTCCTCACACTTTACTCAGTTTTAGTTCTGATTGGTCAGTTTCTATGCCAGTCAGAGTTTCCGGGCCTATCAATGATCAGAAAGGCGCAGCTGATCAGCACCCTCTGTGGAAGCCTGAGTAAAAGAGAGGTGTGGCTGCTGGCCAGGCCCAGAGGGAAAGAGAGAGGCAAGTGCTGATCAACAGCTGCCACAGAGGCTATGGATCAGACCCTGTTTCTCTCTCCAGGTCTCTCTTTGGGCCTGATCTACAGCCCCCTTGCAGTCAGTGCTGGGTCTGGACTTCCACAGCTAGAACAGTCAGTTGAGTCTTTTGTCGTTTTAGATGTTATGGACCCTGGCTTTTTATATATTACGATTATTATAGATTATATTTGGTTCTTAAATATATATCCAGCTTTTCCCTATAGTTCATACTACCTGAACCCCTGCTCTATGGAAACATCACCTGAAAATTTAGTACATTATATAGTTTCCTAGAATTAAACTTGACTATAGAAAACAGAAGTTTACAAAGCTACAGTCTTTTTTTAAAAATCACAATTCCTTTGTTAGCTAGTATACTGAATTTTGACAAAAGAGTACTATATATTTATATGTAAAATATTTATGTATATATAAAATAAGCAAGACCAACATTGTTAGATTTATAAATAAAATTAGAAAAAAGTGATCCATATATCTTCATAAAATTTTTGGATATATGAAATGTGCTAGCAGTTATTTTACACTTACTAAGTGACAAGTACAACAATAAACCTAAAGGATATCATTCTACTTATTTTTTACAGGTAAATAAGTTGAAGGTGGGAGTCTATAAATTTCCCAAGGTTATACAGCCTGTAAGCAATGACCTATGCAAATGAGAACAGACAATGCAAATAAAGGCAGTCAAACCCAAGAGCCCAAGCTCATAAGTACCACACACTGTAGTGACCACACTATCTACATCTTTAATAACTTACCTCAGATACTCACTGTTGGGACTGAATTATGTCCCTCCAAAATTCATACTTAAAACCTTCATCCTAGTACCTCAGAATATGACTATATTTGGAGATAGGGCCTTTAAAGAAGTGATTGAGTTAAGATGAGGCAATTAGGGGGGGCCCTAACCAAAACTATCTGGTGTCCTTATCAGAGGAGGAAGTTTGGACAAACAGAGAGTCACCAGGAAAGCTGTGCACAATCACTTATATCAGGCCACATGGCTTGTAAGTGATCAAGTTGAGACTTGGCCTGAAGATAATGTTTTTAGTAAATCAAGTAACAAGTTAAATAGCAGTAATCACTAGATCAGACCACAATCTTGATTCATGAGGCAGATAAAAGGAATAAGAGAATGAATAATACATATGAAATCAGAGAATTCTCAAGTATGGAACCAAAAGACTAAAATGTGATTTAAAAAGTTGAAAATGGAAATCCAAAAGCAGATGTTTTGGTATATCCAATAGATTCCATAATACTCCCCACATGGACCAACAAATATTTCCTAAATGCCTACATTTGCCTGGGACTGTGTGAGAGCCTGGTTTAACTTGTAAAAAAAGGAGATAGGTCTCCAATATTTAAGAGACTACAGTCTACTGGAGGAGGTAAAAAATAATCATACAAATTATTATTCAACTGAATCTGTGAACATGTTCTTTAAAAGATGTCCACCATGCCCAGCTGATGTGGCTCTGTGGTTAAGCGTTGACCTATGAACCAGGAGGCCACAGTTTTATCCTCAATGTGTGTGTGTGTGTGTGTGTGTGTGTGTGTGTGTGAGTACACACATACATGCACGCACACACAGGGGAAAGGGAGATGAGAGGGAGAGGATGCGTGCAAGAGACAGCCGATCAATGATTCTCTCTCATCATTGATGTTTATTTCTCTCTCTCCCTCTCCCTTCCTTTCTGAAATCAATGAAAAAAAAAATGTCTATCATGTTAAGCTAGCATATAATACAGATATTTGGCTTCTAGACAAAGAGGCCCTGATGATATTAGGTTAAATTCTAAAAATAAAAAAGATGGGCTTAAAAAGATATAAAGCTTCATCTATCTGAAAAATTCAGCTAATGAGACTAAATTAATCATTAAGTAATTATGAAAACCAAATTTTTCCTCTGATAATTTCTTTTATCTGATAGTTTTAGTTTCCACTATATAATTAGCTAATTATCTAACACTATCTGTGAGCAAGAGTTGAATTTAAAATTGAATATACACATTATTTTACATTTAGTGGGGTTTTGTTTATTTTGTATGATAATGCCCATCTGATATTAATCATAGTACTACATTTAAATTCATATTAATTTGTAGGAGTAATGCTGAATTTTATCAATTGAAAGCCTGAAAATGTAGCTGAAAGTAAGGAGAGAAAAAAATAAGTAAAAAAGACTGTTTTGCCCTAAATAATCTAGCCACGTAGTAGGGAAGATAATACTTCTATCAGAAAAGAAACAATTCAAAAGGATATACAACATAAAGAGTCATAAATGTAGAGATGGAATGTCTAGGAAGACATATTTTTTCTATCTGGGAGATAGGCAATGACTTTTCTGGAAGATATGACCTTTGAGTTGGGCCTCAAGGGTTGAGGATATTTGAACATATAAGGATGAGTACATGACTGATTTTTCAGAACAGCATAAGCAAAGTCCTAGGGCAAAATAATGTGGGGTCTCCATGACCAAATATGTAGTACTTTTTGACTGCATGAATAGAAAAAGGAAAGAGTAGAAAATAGTTTTAGACAAGTGGAGTGTCAGATGGCTAAAATGAACAATAGGATTTTTTAGCCTGTGAGCAAATCAAATGCTGGCAAGTATACAGAGAAACCAGACCTCTCATATGTTGCTGGTGGATATAAAATGGTGCAGCTATTCTGGAAAATAGATAGGCCGTTGCTTAACAAACTAAATATATGCTTAGTATATTACCCAGTATTGTACCTTGGGGCATTAACCCAAGAAAATGAAAATTTATAACCACACAAAAACCTGTACACAATTGTTCATAGTAGCTTTATTTGTAATAGCCAGAAATTGAAAACAACCAAAATGTCCCTCAATAGGTGACTGGTTAAACAAATGTTAGTACCTTGCACCATGAGCTCCTATTTTGCATTAAAAAGGAATGAATTATGTCTATACACAATAACTTAATGGCTCTCAAGACTGAGTATAAAATCCCATCTCCAAAATTTATATACTTTAACATATGTAGCATTTTAAAAGTTATAAAATTATAGATAAGGAAAACAATTTAGTGGTTACCAGGGGTTAAGGATGGTTGTTGGGCTGACTGCTGATTATGCTGCTGGCTTTCTCTAGTGAAATGGAGACAGAACCCCCCAACTATGCTGAAATCCACTTCTGACTACACTGAACTCCAGTTTGGGGCAAGACCCTGGGGACCCAGACTCATGAGGGTCCCTGGAGCACACAGAAACTCAGGGGAGTCGGAAAGGCAGAAGTCTAGAGGCATGCGAGCATGAGTGCGCACAGAGAGGGCTGCAGTAATTACCAGAGTCCACATAGGGCAGGGCTGATGGGAAGCCAAGGCTGTCTCTGCTCAGCCCTGAGAGTCTGCCCCATCCAAGCTAAACAGAGAGGCTTTTGTAATTTTGCAAGTCTTGTATTATAAGGCTGGCTCCAGCACAGAAGTTCTCCTAGCTTAAACTCAGCTGACTCTCTCAACCAATTGGCTTGGAGATCAATTCCCTCCAGTGAAACAAACAACAATCAAGACTTACTACAACAAGGCTGTACACACAGTCCCAAAGGAGTGCACCAAAAGAGTCCACCTCAGGTAACTGGAGAGGCAGAGCTTCTGGGCCACATAGGACATCTAGCACACAAAGCTACTTTACCAACTCAGGGAAGCAGCGAAAATGCAGAGACAAAGGAACAGATCACAGATGAAAGAAATGGAGGAAAAAAGATGACTGGATATAGAGTTCAAAACCACGGATATAAGGTTTTTAAAGAATTTCCTAGAAAAGATGGATAAATTTAGCAAAACCCAAGAAAAGATGAAAAAGGATCAACTAGAGATGAAAAAGGACCAACTAGAAATTAAACATACACTGACTGAAATAAAAAATATTATACAGAAACCTAACAGCAGACTAGAGGAACATAAAAATCAGGTCAAAGATTTGAAATACAAAGAAGCAAAAAACACTCCACTAGAAAAGAAAAAAGAATCCAATAATTGGAAGATAGTGTAAGGAGCCTCTGGGACAGCTTCAAGTGTACCAACATCAGAATTATGGGGGTGCCAGAAGAAGAGAGAGAGCAAGATACTAAAAACCTATTTGAAGAAATAATGACTGAAAACTTCTTCCATCTGGTGGAAGAAATAGACTTACAAGTCCAGGAAGTGCACAGAACCCCAAACAAAAGGAATCCAAAGAGGACCACACTAAGACACATCATAATTAAAATGCCAAGAGCAAAAGACAAAGAGAGATATTAAAAGCAGCAAGAGAAAAACAGTTAATTACCTACAGGGAGCACCCACACAATTGACAGCTGATTTCTCAATAGAAACTATGCAGGCCACACAGGAGTGGCAAGAAATATTCAAAGAGATGAATAGCAATAGCCTACAATCTAGATTACTCTACCCAGCAAAGCTATCATTCAGAATTGAAGGGCAGATAAAGAGCTTCACAGATAAGAAAAGTAAAGGAATTCATCACCACCAAACCAGTATTATATGAAATGCTGAAAGGTACTCTTTAAGAAGAGGAAGAAGAAAAAAGGTAAAGATAAAAATTATGGCCGAAACTGGTTTGGCTCAGTGGATAGAGTGTTGGCCTGCAGACTGAAAGGTCCCAGGTTCAATTCCAGTCAAGGGCGTGTACCTTGGTTGCGGGCACATCCCCAGTAGGGGCGTGCAGGAGGTGGCTGATTGATGTCTCTGTCATCGATGTTTATAACTCTCTATCCCTCTCCTTTCCTCTCTGTAAAAAATCAATAAAGTATATTTTTAAAAAATTATGAACAACAAATACATATCTATCAATAAGTAAATCTAAAAATCAAGTGAATAAAATACCTGATGAACAGGATAAACTGGTGAATATAATAGAATCATGGGCATAGAAAGGGAGTGGACTGACAATTCTCAGAGGGAAAGGGGTGAGGGGGATGCAAAGAGATACTGGACAAAGATCATACACATCTTTAGTTTACAGATGAAGATATGAGGGCTAAGACTGAGTTATTTTCCTAATTATTTAAATGTTAAAATAAGTTGCACACCCTCTCAGTACCCCATCCTCTGGGCTGTATGATCTAACTGCAAATGTCATGATGAGGACCATTTTCATTCTTCAAAAACTCCCAATTCACAGTGTCAAAGTAAAGTGTTTCAGGATTTCCCCGGACCACATTTTGCAGGTGGAGCCACAGAGTGCTTGGACAGAAAAGACCAGTTCTTCAATGGATACTAACGAAGACCAGTGATTTTATTTTTGGAATGTGTAACTTGCTGGCATTTGACCTCAGGCAAATCATGATAAGAGTATAACCCACTTGATAGGATTATTGAGCAGATTGAGATAACTGTAAAAAAGCTGAAGCAACTATGACTGGTAACAATTTATGTCATACAAAATGAAGTCTACTTGAGAGCTAGAAGGATGATGTAACTTAGAAGTTACCTGTTGAGTTTTGAAGCAATCTACCTGGGTTCAAAAAACCAGCTTATTTGCCTTGTAAAAAGGGGCAATTTACCTAAACACTCTACTCACTTTCTTCACAACTCAGCTGAGAATGATAATAGCGATTATCATGAGAATGATATGGAATAACTCATGTAAAGCCTTTGGATGGTATCTGGTACTTGGAGCATGTATAGCTGTTATTAGAAATATCTTCTTCATTAGACTGTTGACTACATCGAATTAAAGATTACAATGTGGAAATCTACTTCTGGGTCTTTTAAAGTATTCAACATTTTGTGGAAAGTGTCAGAAACCAGTGTCTAATTTTAGGGGCACAAATAATAGCCTCCAGGTAGAGGAGTCATTTTCTCATCCATGCCCCTTCCTTTGTGTGTGTGTGTGTGTGTGTGTGTGTGTGTGTGTGTGTGTGTGTGTGTGTTTTAAATATATTTTTAATGATTTTAGAGAGGAAGGGAGAAGGAGAGAAAGAGAGAAACATCCATTATGAGAGAAAATAATTGATTAGCTGCTTCCTGCATGCCCCACACGGGGGATTGAGCTGCAACGGGGGCATATGCCCTGACAGGGGAATTGAACTGTGACCTCCTGGCTCAACCACTGAGCTATACCAGCCAGGCCATTCCCCTTCCTTTGGACAACTTACTGGACTCCTGGTGGGAGGCCTTTGCAAGGAACTGGGTCACTCTCAATGAATAACATATACACATTCTGGATGGAGTGGCAGGTCATTTGAGCCATGAAAAAGTGACACCTTTTCAAATAGGTCAGAAAATCAAACAGCTGACTCTAAGCTCTTAAATTTTCAAATATTTCCCATTTTTAAAAGAGAGGAAATGTCTTTTATCCACCCATGAATGGGAGTGGGGGAATGCCTTTTCTTACTGTCAACAGCCCCTCTTGTGCCTCTAGTTCATTAGCAAATTCATGAATATAATGGTATTTGATGTGGAATTAGGAAGTCTGTGTGTTAATTCCAGTCCTCACTTTTTTTTTAGCTGAAAAAAGATTGTGAATGCAGATTAAATTTCTAAATTACTCATGAGGTGAGGCAGACTGAAAAATGTACAATGAGGACAAAATAAAGGTAGGTCGACTAAACTGTACTAATTGAGCATATCAACCAATGTCATAAAAATATTGCCTTCACAGGGAGGAATTTTAGGCAGTGATACTACTCTCTCTGATACTACAAATGGTGGACACATGTCATTATACATTTGTCTAGATGTATAGAATGTACACCAATAGTGAACCCTGATGTAAACTGTGAACTCAAAGATAATGATATGTCAATGTAGGTTCATCAGTTATAACTAACTAGAGGCTCGGTGCACAAAAATTTGTGCACTCAAGAAGCGGAGGTCCCTCAGCCCAGCCTGTGCCCTCTCGCAGTCTGGGAGACCTCAGGGGATGTCCAACTGATGGCTTACGCCTGCTCACCACCCCAACTCCCACCAAGCAGTCATTCTGCTGTTTGGTCAATTTGCACATTATGCTTTTATTATATAGGATGTACCACTGTGGGGGGATATTGATAACATGAATGTGTGGGAGTGGGGCTTATCCAGGAAAATATCTGTTCCTTCCCATCAGTTTTGCTGTGAATTAAAACTACTCTAAAAAATAAAATTCATTAAATATATATATATTTTTAATATTATCTTCAAAGGCAACATTACTTGGAGCATAGTAGTACTCAATATATAATGAACTAATTGATGGCTCTTTTGACTAGAACATTCTACCATTCAGTCACTTAGGAAACAACTGTGGAAAACAGTGCTGGGGGTGGGAGAGGGAGGGAGAAGGGGGAAGATATGAAGTAAAAAACAATAAAAACCTGGGTCCTCCACCTTTCTGAGTGATGTTAGTCATGTTTATTTAAAACTGACACTATTTTCTCATTTATAAAATATAAAAATACTGCCACCTATGTATCAATTTTGTTGTGAAGATATAATTAGGCAATATAAGTGAAAGTAGTTCATGAACTATAAGGTGCTAAGTAAAAGCCAGTCACTGATCTTGGTCCAGATTGGTATTGTGTGCCTAAACTACCTCTATCAGGTATATTCACTAACACGGTTAGATCATTACATCTCAAAACCCCTTTTCCCTTCCCCCGCCCCCCAGAGAAAAATTAGGGTGGAGGTGGGAAAAGAGAGAAGAGGGAAGAGCTGACGCGTTTTCTTCTTTTGTCCCTAAATTAATGTGAGGAGTTTTTCATTAAAGTTAGCTAAAAATACAACTTGCTGTCATCTAGGCGTGGTTGCATTGCTCTGAGGATAGCTGGCAATGGCAACAGGGTGTGAGACATCCAGCAGAATAAAGTATCACTCCACCCTGTTGTCTTGGCACCTAATTAACTTGTGTGCTCTGAAAACAACTCCTGGGAGTTAGTGTAATCTCATCTTAGAATTGTGAAGCAATGAAAGATGGCAGCCTACTTATGGCGGAAATGCGGACTAGCCTTTGACTTCTCGGAAGAGAGGCGAGTAGCGAGAACTGGGTTCTGTGATTCCCATGGAAGTTCACCCTTGATTCCTGGTCCATTTAGGCTACATTTCTGAGCTCAGAAAAGTGTCTGCATAACCCAAACTGCTTAGCCTCAGGTCTCCTCTCCAGAGGGGGAAAATGATTAACGTCTTAAGGCAAAATAGATACCTTTGCTGGAACACTCTTTTCCCTTCCATTTCTCATGGAATTAAGCAGTGAGGGGTTGATATAGGGATAAGTCTTCTTTGGAAAAGGGGAAAACCCAGCAACAACAGGGAAAGCAAGTCAGGTAAGACCCTGACAAGAAAACACACTCAACATTCTTGAGGTATATAGTCTTTGAGAGTTCAATACTCAAAGAATTAGGTGTATATTTATGAAAAGTAATAAACTTATCATATTCCTTGAACTGAAATGACCATTGGTATAGTCTATTATGTTCAAATATCTTCATTTTATCAATAAGACCCGATGACAGGAAGCAATAAACTTGGTGAAACTGAATAAGTAGTTTTACTGGAAATGAGCCAAACTTTATGAATAATATTTTTAAAACAGTAAAGTAAAAAAATTAAAAGTTTAAAAAGAATGCTGAAAGATGTTGTTTTTAAGTATATCTGTATATCTATATACCTGTATCTATATGTATTTCTTTCTATCTATCCAAACATTCTGTGGCGATAACAGTTACTATGATAACAGATTGGTAGTGCTAAGAATAGTGTTGCCACGTGCTCGTTTTCCTTATCCATGATGATTTGCCATGCTGCTAGAGACATAGGCAATGAACTTGGATACTACTTGCAAGTTATCTGGACTTAGACAAGATGCAATGTCCTCTCAGAACAGAAATTACTATGTATACCATAGAGTAAATAGACCAATGACTTCTAATTTCAAATAATGACAATAATAGTTTTGTCTTCCAGGATGCCTGACATGTTTATGAGAAATTGCCTCACTGATTTCTTTAGGAAAAAGCTCTAAGTTGTTCTCTGAGCATGGAGAACCCTGGCCACTAATTTGACAAAAGTGGACATAGAGTCCAAATGCAGTCAATTCATGGGCTAAGGATACTTTCCACAAAGACTTCTGCATAACTGTGCCAAGGGATATTATTTTGTCCAGAGAAAGTGGGAGAGAGAGAGAAAGACAGAGAGAAACATTGATGTAAGAGAAACACATCAATTGGTTGCCTCGTGCATGAGTCCTGACCAGTGCCCAGGCGAGGGAGGAACCTGCAACCAAGGTACATGCCCTTGAGAGGAATCAAACTAGGACCCTTCGGTCTGCAGGCCAATACTCTATCCACTGAGCCAAACTGGCGAAGGTCAAGGGATATTATTTTAGCTAAATTACGCTTCCTGCTAGAATTTGAGTAATGTAACATGGAATCAACAAACTGACAAATGAAAAGTGAAATAAGACACATAATAATTCCACTCTTGATTACCAACAGAAACGCATACATATGTTACTAAAATACATGTCCTAGAATGTCTACAGGAACATTATTTCTAATATCCAGAACAAGTAATTGCCCTAATGTCCATTAGCTGTAGAATGTATTTGGCATATTCATAAAATGGAATGCTATATAGCAATAAAATTAAACAATCTACAAATATAAGCACCAATTTAGATGTCATAAATATGACAATGAATAAAAAATGAAAACATAAAAGTGAATTACAGTATAATTTCATTTATATAAAATTCATCAAAAGGCAAAAGTACTCAATGATCTACACTAATAAAAGAGTAAAATACAAATTGACCGTACCTTTGTACCAATCAGGAGTATGCAAATTAGCTCAATAAAGATAGTGGGTTAATTTGTATACCCAGGTCTCCAGGCAGAAAAATAAAATGTGGAGAAGTAGAAAACACTGTTAACAAATTAGATTTATAAAAAAATTAAAAAAATAAAATTAAATGGTAATAAAGGGTACAACCTATAATTACTATAGTTTACATAAATGAAACCACAATGTTCCAACTCTTAAACTTCAGAGTCTCTAAAAGTCACCCTTACTAGTTCAGTAATTTCTGCTACAAAATTCTTGATGGGCTTTATCAGTTCTACGGGTTTAGAGGTAATATGGTTATAGGATTCTCATAAGAAATTTATTCATCTAAATTTCTAATTGATTCTAAGTTCAACATAAAATCACTAGTGTCTATTCCCAAAAGTCCATATGACCTCGGGACTATTCATAGTTGCAAAGCACTGGAACAAAGGAGGTGATAGCTGTGCTATGCTCCAATCCACTGAACAGAACTCATCTTAAGTACTATGCTTATAAGACACTTGGGGACGGTTTGTGGGGGGAGGGGGTGTGGAGTAAGCTGGGGGAAGGTCAATGGGGGAAAAAAAGGAGATATATGTACTACTACATGTAATACTTTAAACAAAACAAAACAAAATAAAATAAAATAAACATAAAAATAAATAAATAAAGTACTATGCTTGATCCCTGGCCAGTTAGCTCAGTTGGTTAGAGTATTGTCCTGCTATCCCCAGGTTGCAGGCTCAATCTCTGGTCTGGGCACATAGAAGAAGCAAATGAATGGATAAATAAGTGAAACAAAAAATTGACATTGTTCTCACTCCTCTCTCTAAAATCAATCAATCAAAAAAAGAGGGAGGACATCTGTAATACTTTCAAAAATAAAGATAATTTATTTAAAAAAAAATCAATTACCCCCATCTGTTTGGCTCAGTGGATAGAGCATCGGCCTGCAGACCAAAGGGTCCTGAGTTTGATTCTAGTCAAGGGCAAGTACCTTGGTTGCAGGCTCCTCTCCAGCCAGGACCCTGGCAGGGACTCATGCAGAAGGCAACCAACTGATGTGTCTCTCTTCAGGTGAGAATTAACAATAAATAAATAAATATCAGTAAAAATGATAATAAAATAATAAAATATTGTGCTCAATTGTAGATTCCATGCTTTACAGATATGATTAATATAATTTAGTTTAAATGCCAGTTTCTTTAAGAAGCTGATATTTAGAGGAGAGTTATTTCCATAAAAAAACCTTGAAAAACATGTCCTGTAAAATAATAGGAAAAAAGTTACATTGACCGGAGTACGGAAAGTACTAAAAGGTTGTCTAGGGAGAGTGGGTCCTCATTCCTTCAGCTTATGTAGCTACAGAAGGTGAACTGGGACCCATGGATAAAAATTATGAGGAGATCAATTTTAGCTCATTATAAGGAAAAGCAAATAATCCAAGATGAACCAGCCTGCCTCAAGAGGTGATGTATTGCCAACCTCTACAAGGATATTGAGGATGGGATAATAGCAATAAATGGAAAGTTGCAATTGATGATGCCTGAAATATTTTTCTTCCAAGTCAAATAATCCATATTTCTTTAAAGGATGAAACTCTTGGGGATGAGATCTGACTTCAGCAGACCTAGGTTTTCATATTTGTCACATTTACTTACCAGGAGAAACAACTTTAGAGAAGCCATTTGTCTTCTCTCATCAAATTAAAAATAATTCCAGCTTTCTCACATTGGAGTGAAGAGAAAAATGTGCTTATGGAAGCATTTTGAAAACTACCATAGATTTGTTATTGCTCTTATTACTAGAGAAATTTTACTTGTAGCAAGAAGACAGAAAATAGATGGCAGAAGATATATTTAGAGCTATTAAAAATATCCAAATGGGAAAGAAACAGCGGGGTGGAATGAGGGTGGGAATTTCCTGAGACAGTAGCTGAAGGAGGGAAGAACTTAAAAAACTTGGTAGAAGGGAAGCTCAATTGAGATATCACAAAAGAATAGAGAAGGTTCTTGGGAATCAGGACGCCTGAACCTATTGGCACTCTACCTGACAGATGCATAGCCAACTTGGCCATGTGTAACAAAAGAATCAGTTAAACAATGGGGCCAGCACTTTAATGAGCATAAAGATAAAGGGAATAATGTTAAATGAGGTGACATCAGTAAGCCAGTATTACAGAGAATGAGTTATTCAATATGGTCAAGATTTCTGAATGATTGAGAATTTACCCTTTGTATGTTATATGGTTTACCCATGTCCAGGATTAAATATTCTAAACACACACACACACACATTTTGCCTTCTTGAATAAAAATACAATCCATATACTTTAATCTATCTTTGACAACTGTTTAAAACAGATATCTCTGAATTTTATGAAGGTATGTGGGGTTGTTTGTCCTGCACTGTTTTACACCTATTTATGTGTTCTTTGAATGCTCCTAAAAGTTTTCTTTGTGAAATTGTCTACCTGAGCAACCTATACAACAAAGCCATTTGCTAGCCCTCATCTTTACATAGAAATCCTCCAGGCCCAAGATGCAAAACCTAAAGTCCCCTTTCTGATCAGATTACCTTCTCTCTATCCCCCTTCCTGCCTTCTTCTGGCTGAATATTCCTTTTTAGCTTGGCTCTCTCTTTATTCTAACCCAAATTCAATGCTGGAATATCAGTTATGATCTCATCTTTAGTACCACCTAACCTTGAGCTTCTGTTACTTCTCTTTGCAAAATTCCAAACCTAATTGATAAAGGTCAGCTATTGTCATGTGGAGGCATAACTTATATTTAAGAAACTAGGCTCCAGATTCAGGCACATATATTTTGAATTCCAATTCTTCTACCTACTATTTCTATGATCTAGGGTCATTTAAATTCCTTGGGCCTCAGTTCTATATATATGGCAGATTTACTGAGAATGACCCCAGCAGAATGTCTTGACAAAAACCACATGCAAATGATTATTTATTAAATGAAAATTAATATTATCCTCTTTACAGAAAAAGGTCATTAATTTCACTTACAATTCTTTCTTTCTCTTCAAAACATGTCTCCAACTTCAGCTGACCTATCCTTTTCCCATTTGCCTCAGGAGAAAGATGACTACATTTCTCCAAGGCTAATCTCCCACCCATTCTCTTTATTCCATTACTCCCACATTTTCAATGCATTGCCTTATCAGGTTTCCGTATAGCATTCTCACCACAACAGGATGTTTTTCCCTTAACCCACAAACATGTATTATCTTTCTCTTGTAAATTATTCCTCCAACGTTCCCGTGCCTTTCATCTTGCCAAGCTCCTTTAAAGGACAGTGTCTATAGAGGATGGGGGGTAAAGGAGAGTAAAGTGGTGATAAATGATGATGGAAGGAGACTTGACTTTGGGTGGTGAATATATAATGCAATATACAGAACATGTATTATAGAATTGTACATTTGAAGCCTATATAATTTTATTAACTAATGTCACCCCAATAAATTCAATAAAAATTAAAAATAAAGGGAAGTGTCTACTTAAAGTTTCCACTTCCTTGCCTTCTATTCATTCACTTTTCAAAATATCTAAGTTAGCTTCCTGCCCACAATTTTACAGAAAAGTATTAAGCTTTAGCTATTTAAATTTTTTTCCTTCAATTTCTCATTAAAATTTGACATGATTAGTACACTTTTCTCTGAACTCTCTCTGCTTTTCATTTCTTTGGTATTATTCTCTTCAAATATGCTTCTATCACATGGAATACTTTTATCTCCTTTACTTATTTTCCTTTCTTTCATGAAACCATTTAAATTTGATGTGTTATAATTTAATTTCCAACCCATTATGCTTTGGCTATATGAGGTTAACTCTTAAATATGTATCTCCGACCTCAATCTTCCTCTTGACCCAAACTTCTAACCTTTTATCAGTCATTATTACTCATTTGTCCAAAAACAAACTCAGTATTTTGTCCTCACACCCACATCTCCTCTGCTTTTGATTCCTATAATTAGAGCCTCCCACTCCCAGCAAACCTACACAACATTTTTTAACATCCCTTTATCTAGCCATATCTAATCAGTCACATGTTATCAATTCTATTCATAAAATCCTATATCAATGCCTATATTATCTCCATTATAAAGCTTTCTTACTTGCTTTTATTCATTCAAGATATAATTCTTGATTTTCCCCACCCAAACCTAATCCTTATGTGCAGTCTGTTCTATTATAGTAAATTATACCACCATCCCCCCCAATTGATGATGCCAAAAACATGGGAATTTTTTTCCATTTCTCTCAACTGTCGCATGTAATTCATCATCTATTCTTAAAGATCAATCTTCTGATCATCACAAACCAATATGACATTCTCCCCACCTCTCCTATCATCCTTGGGTTAGGCCACCAAGGTCTCTCACCTAACTTTTGAAATCGTAAGTAGTAATTGTCCTACTATCACTTTTAAGCCATAACCCCCTTTCAATTTATTCTTTATACACAGCCAAATTGCCTTCATTAAAAAAACATAATAATCATCATCATCACATAGAATACATGCATATACCAACCACTGTTTAAATGTTTTACATATATTAATTTCATCTTTATGATAACTCTGTATCCAAGGCTCAGAGGTAACAGATTGTATAAGGCCAAAGGTCTAAATAAAATTAGGTCATGTGTCTTTTTAGCAACCATCCAACAGATTTGTGTTATATTTATAATTAAACACAAATTATTTACTTTGGCCAATGGCCTGTACAATCTCAAACTTGCCTAGCTCTTCATCTCCCTAATGTGCTGTTCTTACTGTTCATTTGGCTTTGGTTGCATTATCTTTCCCTCTGTTTCTGAGATATCACAATCTCTTTTCTAATTTTAGGATTTTATTCCTGTTGATTTCTTGCCTGTAGAGCTCTTCTTCTACCTGATTCTTCCCATAACTTATTTCTTATCTTAACCTGCATGTCTCAGATTAAAAGTCACTGTTTTCCCTGAAAAATTAATCTAAAGTGAAGGACCTCATTATTTTCTAGCAAAGCACCATTTGAATTTCCATCATGGCATTTATCTTATTTGGAGCTATTTTGTTAATTTATTGTTTACATGCCTATTGCTTTCCTTCCAATACATTATAAGTTCTATAAGACCAGGGACCATGTTTTTCTGCTCAACATTGTAGCTTCCTACTTGATACAGTTCCTAAGACAAAATATATGCTCAGTAATAATTGTTTTATCATTTATTTGATAATTCACATATTTAACATCTATATTAGGTCTACCTATGTTCTGCATGCAGTAATAAAAAATAATCAGTGTGATTTGTGAGAATGTACAGACTTATATAAAAGCAGACAACTAATAATTATAAAACTAAGAAGGTAGAAAAAAATTCAGTCTTCTTAGAGAAGACAAAGAAGGCTTCATGGAGAAGCAAACTTGAATTAGATCAGAGGTTTTTAAATGTGGTTTTTGTCCCTCAGGTGCCATTTGGTAATGTCTGTAGACATTTTTTTATTGTCAAAACTGGCAAAGAGAAGGACTGCTATTGGCATCAAGTGGGTAGAGACCAGAAATTATCATACAATGCATGCAACAGCAACCCCCAAACAAAGAATTAGCCCCCTGACAACTGCAATTGTGCCAAGTCCAGAATCCTTGAAATAGGTCTTAAAAGATTCATGATGATTTCCCATCATCTAAATGACCACAATAACTTCCTATCTTCCTGAAAGCACTCATTCTATACCCTGTTGCCATTAGCTTTTTAAAATATAAATCTGTTTACATCATGTCTACTTCACAATTGTTTTTTATAGTAATATTAGAGGCTAGGTACATGAAATTTGTTCATGGAAGCGGGGAGAGGAAGTCCCCTCTGCCCAGCCTACACTCTCTCCAATCTGTGACCCCTTGGGACAGTCGGACAACTCTCTCACAATCTGGGACGTCTGGCTCCTAACTGCGCACCTGCCTGCCTGCCTGATTACCCCTAACTGCACCCCCCTGATGGCCTGGTCACCCCCAACAGCCCCCCTCTGCCAGCCTGGTTGCCCTTAACTAAACCCCCACCAGCCTAGTCACCCCTTACTGCCACCACCCTGCCGGCCTGATAGCCCCCAACTGCCCCCCTCACCAGCCCGGTTGCCCCTCACTTCCCCCCTGCCTTCCTTGATGGCCTTGTCACCCCTAACTGCTCCCCCTGACGACTTGGTTGCCCCATGCAGTCTGCTGCTCTGTCATTTGGTCGGCTCTCACTAACACCCCTGCCGGCCTGATTGCCCCATGC
>JAAGEH010000088.1:5543071-5616463 GCA_011751065.1 Lasiurus cinereus | reverse complement strand
TATATATATATATATATATATATATATATATATATATATATGGTCTGTATCTAAATGACAGGACTTCACAACAATCTTGTGAAGAAGATGTCCCCATTTTACTGAAAAGGATACTAAGATTTAGGGAAGGTAAGTAACCTATCAGGTCTCACAGTGATGACTTCCTTTTGCCTCTAGACTAAAATCCAAATGCGAACTTACTGAAGGTTGATTACAACCTTCCTTTCCAGCTTATTTCCCATGGGGCCTCCTAAACACAAAGGTTTAATCATGACCAATTCCATTCCAAAAACCCTCTGGGAAATGACTACTGGCAGAAGGAAGATATGGGACTACCAAACCAAGAAGGTACCTCAAGACCAAAATATGAAGAAGGCAACTCCATAGACTATAACAGGATTTATTGAAGGGTAGTTATTATAGGGCAGATACTCTCATACCTCTGTGCAGGTATGGAGTCTGAGTGGTAGAAGATTCCGATGGTCGGTGTTGATAATCTTCATTACTAGACCATTGTTACAGTAAATGTTTTACAATATAGCTAAACTACTAACAATTGATAAGACAAAGGGACAAAAGAATGCCATAGGAGCCAGGAGCCATATTTCCTGATAGTCTTATGACAAATAATTGCTTACTAGTAAGGCCAGCACCTGATATTTATCTTTGTTGCTATGCCATTTTATGTTTACTGACAGGTATCCTAGTTCCCAACATTGTGCAAGATTACGGAACATAGCTCTTCATTAGTTATGAGACTTTGCTGGCTGAGACCAATTAAGTTAGAGCTAAAGCTTGAACAAAAAGAAAGTGGGAGGGATACAAAGATGGAGTCAATTTTGTTCATATTCACATCTATTAAAAATATAAACACTATCCATTAAGGTTGAAGATATATATAGCTCATGAGTAAGCACTACAAATCCTAAATTTACACCTTAGAGATATTCTTGCACCTCTGTATTAGGAAACATGATAAGAATATTCAAATGTATTTTTTAAATGGAAAAATAAAAGAGGAAGAGAAAAAACAAATCTATACCAATATCCATCTGCAAGAAATTCAAATAGAGATTGTGGTTTACTCACACAATGGAATAGTAGGGAGCAATAAAAATATGATATATGTAGAAATACCCATATCCACATAGACAAAATCTTACGAGTATAACCTTTATAGATACAACCTTAGGAAATGATGCACTCAGTAGTATTTTTGTGGATTTGTCCCACAGAACAAAGGAAACAAATGGAATGTTATCAAATTTAAAAGCTTCTCTATGGAGAAGGAAATGATCAAAAAATGAAAAGACAACCTACTGAATGGGAGAATATATTCATAAATGATGTACCCAATCAAGGGTTGATATCCAAAATATATAGGAAACACTTACAACTCAATAACAAAAAATTAAACAATACAATAAAAACATGGACAGAGGACACAGAGAGAAACTTATCCAAAGAAGATATACAAATGGCCAATAGAAAAAAAAAGTTCAACATCAATAATAATCAGGGGAATACAAATCAAGTCCATAATGAGATTCAACCTCACATCAATCAGAATGGCTATTATCCAAAAGTAAAAAACAAAACAAAACAAGTGGATGTGCTGAAAAGGAAACCTTTTAGTATACTCCATTGATGGGACTGCAAATTGGTACAATTTTGCATTATGGAGATTTACAGTATGAAAATTCTTCAAAAATATAAAAATAGATCTACCATGCCACCCAGCAATCCCATTTTCTCTATTAAAAGAAGAAAATGATTTGAAAAGATATTTGCATCCCTAGTACACTGCAGTATTACTTATAATAGCTGATATTTGGAAACAACCTAGGTGTCCATCAATAGATAAGTAGATAGAGAAAACATAATATAAGTATATTACTATATATATATATATATATATATATAATATACACACACATACACACACAATAGAATATTACTTATCCATGAAAAAGAATGAACTCTTGCCATTTGAAGCAACACAGATAGATTGAGAGGGTATTTTAAGTGAAGTGAATCACACAGAGAAGGAAAAATATTGTATGGTATCACTTATATGTGGACCCTAACAAAAACCAAAACAAATAAATAAAACAAAACAAAAAGAGATTCATAGGAAAAGAAATTAAACTGATGGTTGCCCAAGGGAAGGGGAATGGGTGAATGGGCAAAAAGGTAAAAGGGAATATAGTCAATAATATTGTGATGAATTTGCACAGTGATATATGATTATTAGAATTAGTGAGGTGATCATATTGTAAGGTATATAAATGTTAAATCACTATATTGTACAACTGAAACTAATATAAGATTATATGCCAACTATATATAATTTTAAAAAATAATACAAGTGGTAGAAATATAAAATCATGTACAATAACACTATATGCAGTTCCAAACACACAAAAATCTCAACAAATTATTTAGATGACCATTTGTAAGAAACAAACATATTTTAAAAAGAAGAAAGGAATTGCTCTAGCCAGTTTGGCTCAGTGGATAGAGCATCGGCCTGCAGACCAAAGGTTCCAAGTTGGATTGCAGTCAAGGAGGTCAAGGGCATGTACCTTGATTGCAGGCTCCTCACCAGCCAAGGCCCTGGTCGGGGCTCGTGCAAGAGGCAACCAATCAATGTTTCTTTCTCATCAATATTTTTCTTTGTCTTTCACTCTCTCCAAAAATCAATGGGAAAATATCCTTCCATTAGGATTAAATAAACAAATAAATAATTAAAAAATGAGGAAAGGAATTACAAACACCAAATTTAAGCTAGTGGTTATCTCTGAAGGGAAGAGAAGGCCATAAAATCCAAAAGCTTTAATATATTTGGTAACATGCTACTTCGTAAGATGAATGGTGGGTACTTGAGTCTTCATTATACATTCTTTTTTTCTATACAAGCTTGGTCTATGTATATATTCTTAGTATTACTATTATCATAATTAATATTAGACATATTGTCATGATCACATCATAAAGTATATGAACATCAAATTACTATGCTGTACACTTGAAACTAATATAATATAGTATGTTAACTAAATTTGACTGTAAAATAAATTTAAAAATATATAGTAAATGGTCAAATTTATACCATCTAATAAATCATTTTATATAGTAATTATTTTTGTTTGTTTGTTTATATTTTAGGTCATTCCTTTTGCCTGAGATGACCTTTCTTTTCCACCTGGTAGAATCTTACTCTTTCTAAAAGAACTATGGAAGTTCAGATCAGGGAAACATAATTCAGGCTGGGTAGCCAAGGAAGGCCACAAAGTGGATGTGACATTTTAACTAGGCTTTGAGTTCAAAGAAGTAGAAACAGTAAAAAAAGGGACATTCTGAGCATAGGACACAACTTGAGTTATAACATGGACAATTCAAGTTTAAGGGTCCAAGAAATATAAAATCATGTACAATAACACTATATGCAATTCAGTGTTGGTGAAGAAAGGAATAACTGCAAAAGGGGATGGGTTGAGAATTTATAGAGAAATAATGAGATTTTTTCAAATATCCTAAGAAATTTACCACAATATTCTTCCATCGGCTGAAGAGATTCTCTGAAATGAAATGAGCCACACTAAAAAACTGCAATCACTCAGGTCTATAGGACAGCAACTTGTCAATTAAGTTATATTGCTGAACATCTTTACTTGCTAGAAAGAACAAGTTCAGCTTCTCAAGATGCTTAAACAACTTCTTCTAGAGGCCATTACTTGTTTCCATTGCTGGCCTCAGAGTTGGAAGGCTCAAAGACATTCAGAGCTGGAAAGGATATTAGAAATTATCAAGTTTAGCTGTGGAGAAGCATGAGATTTGGTTGGAAAGTTCGTAATGAGGACATTATAAGAAAAGGGAAGTGTGCAGAAGGCTGCCTGCCCTGTTTATCAGAATTCCGATTTAGGAGAGTACCAAAGGAGGTGCCTCTAATTATTCCTTGACCTTTCCAAACAGGTCTGTGCATGGGCAGACCCCCGGGTGTTTACATGTGTCCTCCCAACCTGACTTACCTTACTGATTGTATCTAAAAGATAAATTTTGTCTCAAACTGTGGTTACAATAAAAGCCTAACAAGGCAGGCAATCAAGGTTGTCCAGTTCCTTTAGCCAGGCAGCCCCTTAGCCCTCTCTTTCACAGTAAACAGTTATGTAGAAGTAATCCATTCATTCATTGCTCAGGCTTTGATGGTCAGCCCCAGCATTTAACCTTTTCATTTTATTAGTGAGGAGTCTGAAGAGAGTGGAAGTGGTACTTATACAAGGTCACAGGATGAGGTAAATATTGAACTCTGACTTGTACTAAGTACTGGGTTAAAATCTAAGCCAGGAATACATTTCAGGTGTCCCGACTTCCAGCTTTGGGCTCATGTGCTACAACATGGGCAGCCAAGTACCTATTAGCAAAGTAATTTACTAGGAATACATTTCAGTTCCTACTGCTGTAACTGAGGTCCATGGTACACCAGTATTGGAATCCTGGGCCCTAACCAGTAGACCCACTAAATCAGAACTTTTATGAAAAGCTTATAAAAAGTGTATTTCCCGCCAAAACCAGTTTGGCTCAATGGATAGAGCGTTGGCCTGTGGACTGAAAGGTCTCAGGTTTGATTCCGGTCAAGGGCATGTACCTTGGTTGCGGGCACATCCCCAATAGGAGGTATGCAGGAGGCAGCTGATCGATGTTTCTCTCTCATTGATGTTTCCAACTTTCTATCCCTCCCCCTTCTTCTCTGTAAAAAATCAATAAAATATATATATTTTTAAAACTATATTTCCCTGGATAATTCTCATTAATATGAAATTTGAAAAGCACAGTCCTAAGTGAATGGAAAGAAAAAAAGAAAGGATTTATACTTTTAACTGAATTTAGGAATGCAAGTAGCAAATACTAGTTAATATATGCCCAGAAGCAGAAAAGAAATAGATTTTCTAGTGCAGATTTATATCTCATTAGATATGATGATTAACCATTTACCTAGAGTAGACTTCATTTAAAAGCACCTTCACATATAATAACTCATTTAATCAAACCAGACACTGAAATATATCAGTAGAATTATGTTCTCCTTTTTCCTATCAGGGGAATATAGCCGCACAAGGTTAAGAGACTTGCATGAGGTCACATAGCTATGGAGCAAAGTCAAAATTCCTTTTCACTGCATCACAACTTCCTCATCTGTCACATAAAAGAATTGTACTGGTGAAATTTAAAATTGTCTTTATGATGAAAGAAAAAAAATGGGACATGTGGATGTCAGTGACTATTTATGTGGTTTAATTTATTTCAGAGTCAAAATCAATATTTTCTTTAAGAAAGAAGATAAGGTCACAGATCTCTTACCAGACTGAGACACTGAAACTACCTTAGAGAAGAGTATCATATCCAATCTTTGGTGCCTCAGGAAGTTACTCCCATGACTACTATCTACCTACCTATGTAAATCCTTTTCCCAGGACATGTTTCCTTGCAGGTGTGTGTATGACATCACAGGTCCACTTCGAACACTGCCAACTGTCCTCTTTCTCCTGGGAAGAAACTTGTCCGCATTCCTTCTGCTAATGCTAATGCTGTCTTACATAAGTTTAGCACTTTGTAGTTTTTAAAAAGTCTTCGAAGACTTTGCATCAGCTTGCTTCTGGTTGCTATGTAGCTGTCAAGATTTCTGAGCATCTCATTTAGACCCATCCCAGGCTAATGCTCCAGGACTCCTCATGAGACCAATACAGCTAACTTGACTTCTCCGTGGACCTTGGTCTTGTTACCTTAATAAAGTCCCAGCACCTTAAAGCTTGGAGATTTACATTGCTTTGCCCTTATCTTTTTACAATTCAAGAACATTAGGTGGAGCCGAGACAGATTTGGCTCAGTGGATAGAGCGTCGGCCTGCAGACTGAAAGGTCCCAGGTTCAATTCCCATCAGGGGCATGTATCTTGCTTGAGGGCACATCTCCAGTGTGGGGCATGCAGGAGGCGGCTGATCGATGTCTCTCTCTCATCAATGTTTCTGACTTTCTATCCCTCTCCCTTCCTCTCTGTAAAATTATCAATAAAATAAAAAAAAAAGAACATTAGGTGGAGTCTAGTGACTTGCTGATTCAGTTCTCTGATGCTGTCACTTGATAGGTGCTCAAGTAATGTCCTCTCAACTTCCTGTCATAATGATAACCCTCCTCCATGAGAAGACACTCACTCAAATTTAATACTAAACTCCCCTTATTCTAGCAGTTTAATAATAACAGCAATACAGTTTATTACATCCAGGAGATTGCTAAAAGATTTATATGTATTACCTCACAGTAGTAATGTAGAAAAAATATTATTACTATATTTTCATTTCATAGAAGAGTGAACTGAGGCTCAGGGAGACTACTTATTTCAAGTTACACAGCTAACAATGGAATTTTAATCAGATCTGTTAAGCTTTAAAAGCCATGCTCTTAACCAGTCAGCCAGAGAGTCTACCTTAACCACCACCTGCCTTTCACCATACCCTTCTAATCAATAATAAACTGTATTAGTTGGCCTGAAATTCCTAACTGCACCATCTCAGAGTCTCTGCCTACCATTGTACCATCCAGTGGGTGGATGGAGTTCCAAGTTTCAAGCCTCTCCCAGTCATTAAATCCCACTGAACGTAATCAGGCTATTCTTGGAATTATATGACATCATCTATTTGATCCTCCCAAAAGCTCTGTGAAATTGACACTGCCTAGATCATACATCCCACTGTCTAGAGGGTGGCTAAGGCACAGATAATTACCTTGAATATTCTGGGTTTAATATCCCTAGCAAGTGGCAAAACCATGACCAGAGACCAAACACCAAATCACTGTACATTAAGTTTCTCTCAAAATATTTAAGGGGTAAGGAATATGGACAACAATATGTGCAAAGTCCAAACCATCACAACATTGCAATGCATAGAAATCTACTCTGTGTGATTGCTTGAGGCTAAAACTTTATCACCTCTTCACCCTAACTCACCATCTCTATTAACTCATATGCTAGAATAATAACTCATTCAATGCTTGAAGCAACCACATTCAATGAACCAGAACCCATGAGCCAGTAGATTTGAATGAAATTATACAATTAATGGAGATGAACAGGAATGAAGTAACAGTGAGGTGAGGAAGAATCCATGGGTCAGCTCTAACTGGTTTGGCTCAGTGGATAGAGCATTGGCCTATGGACTGAAGGCTCCCAGGTTCCATCTGGTCAAGAGCATGTATCTTGGTTGAAGGCACATCCCCATTAGGGAATTTGCAGGAGGCAGCTGATCGATGTTTCTCTCTCATCGATGTTTCTAACTTTCTATCCCTCTTCCTTCCTCTATGTAAAAAAATCAATAAAATATATATTTTTAAAAGAATCTATGGTCGAACTGGATAGAAATCAGAAAAGATTTTGTTAATGGGATTGAAATGTGGTAAAATATATTTTCCTCTGAGGGTGGCCTAGGTTTCCCAAACTAATATTAGCTGAGCCATGTCAACATCTGTTATGGCCCCCAGAAAAAGAGGAACAATCAATACCATTGAAAAGGACTCAATAAATCTGAAAGCTTCTGTCCACTTTTGCCATTTGTATTGGGAAAAAAAAATTGTAAGGGGACAAGAAAGCTCCAGAAGCATCCAGAAGCCACTCATTTGTTGTGCTTGCTTGGAAACACAATCACCTCCATTCAGCTCCTCAGAACTCTGAGTAGGCAGGACCTCAAGAATCAACTCTTATAACTACCTCATGTTACAGATGACACAACTGATATACAGAAAGAATAAGTGAGAGGAGAAAACAAGATGGCAACATTGGTAAAAACCTAAACTTCTGCCTCGCACAACAATTTCAAAACTACAACTAAAAGACAAAAATGGACATCATCCAGAACCACAGGAAGGCTGGCTGAATGAAAATTCTACAACTAAAAGGAAAGAGAAAAGCACACTGAGACTCAGAGGACCTGCATGAAACAAAGGTACTGAGACGCATGCATGAAGAGGACTGGTAACTGAATGTGCCGCTGGCTTTCTCAAGCAGGAGGGAGACAAAAGCTCCTGATTGCACTGAAATCCATTTCAGGGAGAGACTCTGGGGATCCAGACTCATTTGGGGAGAAACTGGACTGTCTGGCAGTGAGTGGAACTTGAGGGCGGCTTTCTCTCAGAGGTGCTTGCAGTGATTACCATGGGATACTGAGACACAGGGGTTTATTAAGGCAGGGCTGACAGGAAACCAATGCTGTCTGCACCACCCTAAGACTCCACCGCATTCAAGCTGAGCACAGAGGCTTTTGCAAGTCCTGTCTCATAAGGGTGTCTCCAGCACAGAGGTTCTCCCAGCATAGACACAGCTGATCCTCACAGCCAATTGGCCTGGAGGTCAATTCCTCCCAGTGATACCAACAACAATCAAAGCTTAACTACAATAAGATGGTGCACATAGCCCAATAAGGGGTGTACCAAGAGTGTCTACCTCAGGTAACTGGGGAGGCTGAGCCACTGGGCCATATAGGTCACCTAGCATACAAAGCCACTCTATCAACTCAGGGAAGCAGCCAAAATGCAGAGACAAAGAAACAGATCACAAATGAAAGAAATGGAAGAAAGCAAATGATTGGATATAGAGTTCAGAACCACGGTTACAAGGTTACTCGAGAATTTTCCAGAAAAGGCCAATGAATTTAGCGAGACCCTCAGGATATGAAAAAGGACCAACTAGAAATTAAGCATACACTGACTGAAATAAAAAATATTATACTGCAATCTAATAGCAGACTAGAGGACCACAAGAATCAATTCAGCCAGAACCAGTTTGGCTCCATGGATAGAGCATCGGTCTGCAGACTGGAAGATCCCAGGTTTGATTCCGGTCAAGGGCATGTACCTTGGTTGTGGGCACATTCCCAGTGGGGGACATGCAAGAGGCAGCTGATTGATGTCTCTCTCTTAACGCTGTTTCTAGCTCTCTATCCCTCTCTCTTCATCTCTGCAGAAAAACAATAAAATATATTTTAAAAAATCAATTCAAAGATTTGAAATACAAAGAAGCAAAAAACATTCAGCTGGAAAAGCAAAAACAAATCCAAAAATATGAAGATAGTGTAAGGAGCCTCTGGGACAACTTCAAGTGTACCAACATTAGAATTATGAGGGTGCCAGAAGAAGAGAGAGAGCAAGAAACTGAAAACCTATTTGAAGAAATAATGACTGAAAACTGGTGAAAGAAATAGACTTAAAAATCCAGGAAGTGCACAGAACCTCAAACAAAAAGGAATCCAAAGAGGACCACACCAAAACACATTATAATTAAAATGCCAAGAGCAAAAGACAAAGAGAGAATATTAAAAGCAGCAAGAGAAAAACAGTTAGTTACCTACTATGGAGAACCCATTCTACTGTCAGCTGATTTCTCAACAGAAACTATACAGGCCAGATGGGAGTGACAAGAAATACAACCCAGATTACTCTACCCAGCAAAGCTATCATTCAGAATTAAAGGCCAGATAAAGAGCTTCACAGATAAGAAAAACCTAAAGGAGTCCATCACCACCAAACCAGTATTATATGAAATGCTGAAAGGTATTCTTTAAGAAGATGAAAAAGAAGGAAAAAGGTACAGATAAAAGTTTTGAACAACAAGTACATATCTATCAACAAGTGAACCTAAAAATCAAGTGAATAAAAAATCTGATGAACAGGATAAACTGGTGAATATAATAGAATCAGGGGCATAGAAAGGGAGTGGACTGACAATTTTCAGGGGAAAAGGGGTGTGGAGGGTGTGGGAAGAAACTGGACAAAAGTCATACACCTATGGATGAGGACAGTGGGCAGGGGGAGTAAGGGTAGAGGGTGGGTTGGGAACCGGATGGAGAGGAGCTATGGAGGAAAAAAGAGGAACAATTGTAATAATCTGAACAATAAAGATTTATTAAAAAAAAAAAAGTAAGTGACCTGCCCAACATCACACAGTGAGTCACTGTGAAAGCTAGGGCATCAGCATCCAGTGTAGTAGACCCTCCTCCCAGGAGTTATGTAACTGAAGCTTTTCTTGATATTATTTATTCTATTAGGTTGGCATGAAACTTGATCATGTACGAGATAGAAAAAATGAAAGTAAGGTACTAGGATGATTGTTGTGTCTTTTAGTATTAGGAATATTTTTTGGAGGATGAGAGGAAATAGTGAAAAATTGACACAGCTCTTTGGTTTCTGTTACTATGTTTCTATTGTCTTTATAATATACAATGATGAACTAATCTACTACTGAATCAAATGCAGGATTAGTCCTTAAATTAAAGGTGGTTAGATTAAATTACTTCAAGATCCTTGGAAACATTTGTGATTCTGTGATCCTGGATTGAGAGTGGAATGAATCTTGGACTCTGAGTTGAAATTCCAACTCAAACCCTGACAATTTTTCTGAACTATAGTTTCTTTATTCAGATGAAAAACTAATCATCCTTACCTGAACCTCAGAGGTTTATAAGAAAAATATGTCATCCTATATTTATTAATAGTTTATATTCTATACTGTTAGTATTAATATTAGCATATTATTACAAAAATCACAGGTACTGCATGGTATGTATACATGTACATAGATATACACATATATGGATGCATGCAGGTATATGTATATTCATGTATTTCTGTTTTGCTCTCCATGCCCAATTTGATTCAACTGTAGCCTGTTATCTAGGGTGTACTACTGTACCTGCCCTAATTTTACTTCCTAGGAACAGTCATCTGCTTCCCCTTCCTCCTGCACCCATCTGCCAAGGTGTACACACCTGACATTCCTGCATTGCACCTCCCAGGCCTATGGCTGTTAAAGCTTAGGATTCTATTTTTCAGTGTTCTGTTTTGTGATTTATGTTTCAGGCTAACTTTAAAAAATAGGTTTTCTTTTGTTTATTTTTCCAGACCTGCCAGGATTGTCTGTAGGAAAATATGTGTACATCTTTCTCTTATAGGATTCAAATACCAATCCTAGATATGAAACCTGTGAATTAGACGCATGTGAACTGATGATGGGATCATCTTAATGATTCTATAATTTATAGGTGAGGCAGGAAAAATCAGCTATAATCCTCTGGATATGCACAATGTTGAGCATGAGCTTGGCGTTCAGGGTTTCATGAAGTGGCATTTTCATGCTGAAGTATTAGCACTGAAAGTTAATGGAAAGACTGGCAAACTTTGAAAAGGGGAAAGTTTCTAAAATGACTACCTGAAAAACTGTGACAAAGAACCAATCTGGAGATGGGTGGGAGTTAGGGAGACTGAATGAGTAAATTACTAGCTTTAGCAACAAAATCACCCTCTCCACATGGAGTATGCTTTTTAAAAACTGAATCAAGCCTTTTGACTTGCTGTATCGCATTTCATCCTCACAACACGGCTAGGGAGATGAGTCAATTATGTATTTTTCTCATTTTACAAACAGGTATCTAAGGTTACCTGGATAGGGACTGGTTGCTAGTTAAGAACTTTTTCTGAAACATAAATTTTATTTCCCACTGAATATCAGTTGTTTTATTACTCTTTGATGTTCTCAGAGAACCGTATTTTAAAATCACCAAATCATTTCAGGATTCCACAAGTCAGAAGTTATATCTCCAATTACACAGTCTCACAACAGTAACCTCTGTTCCTGTGGACTCCTTAGCAGCTGGTCAAACCTGAGGTCCTTCTCACTTGAGTCCTCTTACTGGGAACCACTATATTTACAGTTTGCAAAGTGATCTATTTAAAAGGAGCCTGTCCCAATGACAAGGACTTACTCCGAAAGGGAGTCATTATTTCTACACAGGAAGTCCAGAGGTGGAGCAGTCATCAAGGCTGTGTGACTCACTGGCGCAGTTCGCATCATCCTCAGGCAGGGCCACAGCATTTCCTAGCATCGAGCCACAGGAAAGGATCATTTTTAGACATCTTTGAAGAAGAGAGAAACCTATCCCAGAAGCCATGACTGACACCCCATTAGCTAACACTAGTACAGGTCGTTCCTGAGCTAATCACTGGCAAGGGAAATAGTGTTAGCCTCACATCAATCAGACTCAGTGGGTCAGGTCAGCTTCTCCAGGGGCAATGGGCTCTCAGAGGAGATGGAGAGAGAGCAAATCCAGCCTTCCGTTGGGAGGAGAGGAGAATAATGAGTAGGAAAACAATATCCTCACTAGAGGCCAACACATGGGTGTATCTGCAGTGTGGGAAGAGGACCCACATGAAAGAACTCTCCAGTAGAAGTCCTAAGATTAGAAGATAGAATCTTCTTTATACATTTTCTTGGAATTGAAGCCAATACCTGACATTTTAGACTGACAATATAATGCTTATGTTTCCTTGGTTTTTAACTTGAGTGACAGAAAATGATCATTTGTAAAGGATGCAAGAATTACAATAATAGCTTATTATTTTCAGCAATTTATTCACCAAGTTCACTAATCAATTTAACAGTCAGTGAGCAAGTGCTACATGCTGGTTAGTGTTCTGGACATGAATATCCAGCATAAATTCATCAATGTGTGTGTTAGGTGGTTGGAAACAGATGTGCAAGTTACTATAATGCCACATTTTTCTTCCTATCATGTGCAAAGCAGAATGGGAGGACTGTCTAACATACTAGGTCAAGGCTAAGTTGCTATGTACATATATGATGAGAAATAATAAATAAATACAATAAATGCATGCATACTTTCATCTTAGCAGCAGAATAGAGAATCTTTATTGTTGACCCTGTTATGTAAAAGTGACTTCTACACGCTAAGTATTATGGACATTATATTCCAGTTGAAAAGTGGAACTCTTTAGACATGGATAGATAGATAGCATGGCTAGTTTCCTGAGTGATGCTCTGACAACACCAGTGAGGCTGACAGCTAGCTAACTACAAGCTATATTTACTACAGACATGTCAGAGACCTCTCTGTAAAGAATAAACTGATCATGTAAAGATGGAATCAAAGCTTAGATAGTATTATTATTATAACATTAACAATAAATATGATCCTTGTATTAAGTACATAGACACTTTACAAATACAATTTTATTTAATCCTCAGAAAGCACCTGAGATAGATATTGTATTATTATTATTATTACAATTTTATAGTTGAGGAACCTGAAACTCAGGAGAGTATGTAATTTTTCCCAAGTATATCACTAATGACAGAGGAAAGAACTGAATCCAGATTATTTTATCTCCAAAGCCTGTACTTCTAATGATTCAACTAGTGTTTTCAAAATGTGGTCCATGTTCTATCAACATCAAATAACGTGAGATATTTGTTAAAAATGCAAACTCTTTAATCTCCACCCAGACCTACCAAGTCAGTGTCTCTGAGATGGGTCCAAGATTGTGCATTTTGCTTGGCTGGTGGGGCTCAGTGGTTGAGTGTTGGCCCATGTACTAGAAGGTCACAGTTTAACTCCCAGTCAGGGCACATGCCAGTGAGTGACAGAGGCAAGACCCAGTGGAATACTCCTTTGTTACTCCATTACATGTGATGAATGCTTATGTCTTCTAATCTTTGCTTCCTCAACACAGTGCTAATGTTACTACAGCTGTTGTAACAATATAATAATACAGGTGGAACTCCTGGTAGCTTATAAGAAGATTTAGTTCATTTTAGATAAGGTTGAATCCCAAATGAAAAAATAATTCCCTTATCAATTTTTAAGATCTTTTTACTTCAAAGAAAAACTCTCAGGATGATATTAATATATCACTAGTACCTCCATTTTTAAGAAATTGAGAATGGGCAGTTTTGTTTTGTTATTGTATTTATATTCCCATGAACACCTTCTTTTTATGGCAAATGATATAAGCTTTCCAAATATGATGGCTATATGAATTTTCCTTTTACAATATTAAGTGAATAATAGTACAGATGGTATGATTAAAATTCATGAACCTGCTATCAGAATGATTAAAGTATGGGAAACAGTGATAAAATAGTTCATCTCACAGACTTTGAAGTCAAACACTCTTGAGTTTCCAACACACCTTCTAGATGTATAAGATTTGAGGTAGCTTATATATTTTTCAGTGGTTCACTTTTACCACTTGCAAAATGAATATGTTAGTAGTGCCTACCCATGGCTTGTTGTGAGGATTAACAAAATAGTCATGGGCAAGCTCTTTCCATAATGCTTGTCAACAAGTACTAAGTGACTTTTTATATACATAGGCAGCACCAACGTTACCTTGGCTGAGGAATGTTGATCTATTTTATCTTCTAAGGTCCCAGATGATAAAATCTAGAGAATATTAAAAAAAAAAAACATGCTAAAGTTTATCAATGCTACCATCTCTATACCCCAAAGCATGAGCCTTAAATTTCCTCTAAAGGAATGTTTAACCATTATGGTCTTAACTTTATGATTTGTGGGCTTCAATAATTTTTAAAAATATTTTTAAATGCTTTCAGTAATCTCAAACTAAAATTTAGTATACATTTTAGTTATGATACAGGCAACAGTATAAGTAGTAGTCTGATTTTGTCACCAATATAAATCACAGATATGTCCATATCATATTATTTGAAATATTTATATCCTTTACTACTTAGAAATTATGGTAGTTATTAGCATATTAAAGAAGCAAATGCATTACTAGATCACCAATTTATAATATTTTGATGACTGCATTTCAATATAATTGCTTTCCTTATAATCCTATTCATTTTAAGTTATACACTTATAAGCATCTGAGACAAAAACCACAGGCATTCCCACATCTCCACAGGTGTCCATAGCACACACAAAAGAACCCTGCTCTCTGGCCTTGTAGGAAATAGTCCTGGAATCTGTTTACATACCTCTGGGAGATTTCCTATCTCTAGAAATAATCCTTCCATTTCAGAGTCCAGGTGGGTTTTTAAAATCATAAACAGTATATTCAACTTGATGGATGCCGAAACAAACCACTGTGCTACTCCAAGTTTCCAAAAATTATAAACTAACTTTGATACATACCTTGTAAAATATCTATGTTACCAAGCCAAGGAAAATATTGATACAGGTGGCAGAATTTCCAATATTTAAATCCCTTGTAAGGTAGCAGGATTTCATTGTTTCATACTCTATCTACAGGCCACTTTCTTATTCACTAAGTCAGAAGTAATGCCTCACTGATATTCACATATCATTTGTCTCGCTGAAAAAAGCTTCGCTATTCAATCATTTTAATCAATCCATCCTCTCTACACAAAACAAATAGCTAGCTAATAAATCAAAAATCATTTGTTTTATTTTTCAGCGAATGTTTTTGTCTCTCCAGAACTAGGAGGCGGTTAACGAATCCGTGACGAAAAAAAAACAAAGAAGTCACATGTGCAGGTCCAAGACATTCTTGCTCCCAATATCATGTATTCTCTACATGCAGAGCTGAGAATTATGGGTATGCTAGGAAAACAGAGGAAGAGAAAGGGATGGGACAGGAGAGAGTAAAGGAAGGCTGAATTAATAATTTTGTATCTAACAAAATGTCTCCATGTAATATCAGAATTAAGGTTGAGCTAAGAAAAACGGATGAAACAGTTGTCTCTGTCCTCCATCAATCCATTCTCCTACAGAGCTAATGGTACAGCCTTCCTTATGGAAGGATGAAACTATGTCACTTTCAGATCCAATATCTTTCAGAGCTTTTGGGATAAAGTTTGGACTTAGAGGTCCATCTTAATCTGACTGCTGCCTACTTTAGATGTACTAGGGCTGGTTCCTACTGGCCTTTTAGAGTCAATTATTAAATATCCAAGAGCTTTCACTTGGCTTTGTGTCTCAGTGGTTGAGTGTCAACCTATGAATCAGGAGGTCACACTTCGATTCTCAATCAGGGCACATGCCCAGGTTGTGAGCTCGAACCCAGTGTGGGGCATGTAGGAGGCAGATGATCAATGATTCTCCCTCATTCATTGATGCTTCTATTTCTCCCTTCCTCTCCCTTCCTTTCTGAAATAAATACACATTTAAAAAAATTTTTTAAGTAAATACGTATGTAGGAGTTTTGTGAAACAGTTGACAAACTGTTGGTGTTACAGAAAACTGGAGAAGAACCAAGCAATATTGAGAGATATGGAATTACATTTATTACATGTGGGTCCAGAGGAAAATGTCTCTCAAATTCTGGGCCCCAACATGGAGGAATTCTCCCTGTTTTTATGTTTTTATCTTCTTTGTCTCACAAATATGGGGTATTTCTGACCCCCTTTGCAAATTCTTAAAGAGTCCCTGTGCTGGGGCCTTGAGGCCTCAACCAAAGGCTTGGCCTGGTGCCAGCACTGATAATTTCATCCAGAGAAGGCTTAATGGCCTCACCGAAGTGGGAGTAGTCTTATTTTCCTTATTATTTAAGCAAGCAAGCATTTACAGAAGCCAAATAGTAGGGTTAAAATTTCAAACAGTTTTTATGTAAGATGGGTGCTTCATTCCCCACTGGTTTTATGTACAAATCATTGACTCTTGGTCATTGTCAAGGAGGGAGTTATATTTACCCCTGAGGACTATCATTTTAATTTTCTACCAAATAAAGTTAGTGGACCTGCTTATAAGATAAGGGCCCAGAATGAGAACCAGGAATAATCTTTACAGAGTCCAAAAAGTCCTGGACTCTCTGTTTTTCCTGGGCTGTCTTAAACTGGGTGTGATGAAGCCACATTGGGATTCTGTCAACCTTGACTGCCATGGAGGTGGTCGTTACCATAGGAGTTAGTCCTTGGGTGGCAAATTTCTTTACCCAAACAGAGTCACCAGGGTGAAAGGGATGAACAGGATCAGAAGTTGGTACAGGCAGAGCGTCTCAGACATGCTCCTGGATTGTTTCCTGGGTAGACTGTAAAGCCTATAAGAACTTAAGTAAAGACTGGTTATGGATTTCAGCTTTTCTAGATTGGGTAGGTCAGGGTCTGGAAGAGTCACTAGAATCTATAGAGGTCCCTCTGGTTTTAGGGCAGTCTCCTGGACAGCTTCATCTGTGGCCCAGTTCACTCTTGCTTCTGTGGAAACCCCTTATCTTGTAAATAGCACTATGTACATGAGCCATTGTAAATGCATACCTGCTATCAGTATAAATTGTTACTGATTTTTCTTTTGTCCACCAGAGAGCCTGAAACTGGGTGAGGTGAGTGTTTGACATCCAGCACTCCAGTGTGTTCCGGAGTGGAGCTTCAAACTTATGTGAGGCAGTTAGGATTAGTTCTTGACCCAGGGTTAACTTATTTGCTTTTTTGATAAGCAAAGCTGTGGCTGCTACAGCCTGGATGCAAGTAGGTCACCCAAATGCAAAGGAGTCATGTCTTTTGGAGAAATAGGCTACCAGCCTTTTCTGGGGGCTGAGATTTTGGGTGAATATCTCTTTGCCTATGCTTCTTGTCTCACATACGTAGAGGTAGAAGTACCTAGTTATATCTGGTAGCACTAGTTGGCCCATCGTCCTTGCTCTGATCATGTCTGTCTAACTGCCTAATATATTACCTTAAGGATCCTGGCTCTGAATTCTTTTAGGGAAAATGGGCATTGAATTTCTTCTGTAGCTGCTTCATGCTGAGGAGGGACAGAGTTTTCCCTCAGAGCCAAAAGATCCTTGCTGTCTGTCAGAGGGACGATGAAGCCTGGACACGGAAGGAGGTGGGCTTGTGACCTGGCAGAGACAAACTATAACAAATGGTCTGGTGGAAGGGAAAGAAAACATTTCAGTTTTAATAAACTCTATTGAAATAGAATTTTTCTCCTCAAAATCACCTCTATGTTTATCAAAAGAGCCAGATCAAGACCAATTTATCTATTGTTTATTATTTGACCTAATTCTTTGCATAAACACAAGAATAGTAACTACCTACCTTTGCCCGGATTTCATGATTGAATCTTAGTGTGTCCTGTAGGGCAGGAAGCCAAGCCATCCAGCTGCCATCCAGCCTGCCTGCAGTATCTGCTGAGTTAGGTGAATCCTTCATCTGCATGACTCGACCTGGGCCCATGCTCTAGGTTTTAAGGCCCATCTCAGTAGCTCTCTTACTTGTCGTGGCCTAGAGTGCGTGAGGGTTTCACAGGGATGCAGAGGCATCCTTATTGCTCCCCTTCTACTCTGACCAGCCATAGTGATGGTAGGGCTTGGGCCTGATGCTCCAGCGCCAGCCATTTTCAGGGCTCCCAAGCAGGATACCAGGCTTTTCCTTGGCACTCTTATTGGCTTCAAATCTTCAGAGTTCAGACAGGGCTCTTTAAAACATGATACTCTAGTCTAAGTTTTCGGTCAATAAAACTACTATTGGGAACTGGTCTTTTTGAATTTATGTAAAGAAATCATTTCCAGGATTTATTAAGCATTGCCAAATTTCAGAGGAATTGTATAAGGAGAAAAATATACTGACCTGTTTTAAGATCTTCTGACTTTCCTTATTAGTCCTTTTCATGGACTCTTTAAAGTAATATAACTGTCTTCAAATGGCAAGAATAAATTTAAAAATGTGTCTATATTCAAGTGGACAATTACAGCTCTCCTTGTAGTAGGGTTTCCCCTACTTGACTTGTAGTCTCACGTGTCATTGGACCTCACAGGTCTGTAATTCCTGTTACAGAGGGCTAGTACTCACCACTTCACTACTTCCCTCTGTTCCAAATAAGCCTCCCCCAGTTTCCTAAAGTTGAGGTTTGTGCCACCCCTGACATGGGCATGGACACACAGGCCTGCAAGACAGTAACATTAGCACTGCGGCCACTTCTAACAGCTAAATCTTCTGCTACTAAACATGACACATGGTAAAGCTATACATATATCTTAGGCAGATGACTAAAGGCTGTTCTTGACCTTCTGACACAAAGCAAACGTGTCCTTCTCTTTCTGAAATCATGTTCATGAAGATGTAGGCATCATCTAAATCTATTATACAGTATTCTGCAGGCCACTGTCAGGGCTGTGCATGGTGGCCAGTTCTTCTTTCTAGCTACAAACACAGCCTGTCTAATTTCTCTAAAATTTATTCTGGCATGGGAGAAAGTTGTTTTGCTATAAACAGGGAGCTTAACCCTTACATAATTGGGCTTGGACATCTGCCTAGAAAGCCATAATCTAAAAGTTTAACATGCAGCATTAGGTCCTTCCAACGCAATAGGGTCTCTGCCATCCCTCAGTCAGACTCCTCCTCTCTTAGAGAATCTCAGTCCCAAAGGCTCCTTGGTCCAGGGAAAGCACCTTTCCTTTGCCCTTTTTGGTAACCCTGTTTACTAGTTACAGGGTGCTGCCATAAGCTGCCAGTTCAAAACAGCAGGAGTTGCAGTTAGAAATAGCTTTGCATATTCCAAAGTGCTTTTGTGGCAGTGGCCTGGGTATTAAGCCTCTAGTCTTCCTGCCAGTTCTCTTTGTGGCAGAGCAGCAACCAGGCCTCTCCCAAGGGAGTGCACTGGAAGGCAATCTCAGCCCCTCCTCTTCCAGCAGCAACAGGTACTGAACCCTTTCAGTTCATTTGCAAACGGGGAGATTTCACTAGCTCTATTTGTTGCTTGTCTCCCTTTCTTATTGTGAGTCAGAGGAAGACAAATCCTACAGAGGGGAGAAATAGAAACAGTGAGAGTTTCATAGAAAACTACAGACTACCGCTGTAGCAGTCCTCTCTCCCGGAGGCTTGGGTCTGATCTGTGGACAAAAATGACTCTTAGTTGGCCTGGAAAGATAGCAGATGAGGATAAGGGTGTGTAGGGAGATTTCCTGCAGACTGAAAGCCTAGATGGCCTCCTGAAAGAAAAGATCTTTAAGCCAGTTACAGATGCTATCAGAATCAGGATGAAGGAGAAGGGAAAGACAAGGTTATGTCCTCTATGAGGATCCTAATAAACAATTGAAAACAGCAAGTCAAACAAAACACAACAACAAAGACAACAGACCGAACAAGACACACAATCAGGGTTAATGGTGTCCATACACAGTTAATAATAACTTCAGCTTTAGTTCTGTCTCAGATGGCTCACGTTGGACTATGATGTTGCAGGCAGGGACAGGGCCTGCAAATTTCTCCACCCTGAGGAGCTGTAAGCTCTGCCCCTGGAAGTCTCCAACCACCAAAAGAGATAAAAAAGCCATAAATAAAAGTTCTTCGTTGAATTGTCACAAATTTATACCTTTAAATTAATCCTAGAACTTCAAAATTTCAATCTAATACAATAAGTTTACAAATCAGAGCAAACTGAAACCCTTACTTATACAGAATTAGAGATAAAATTTTATTAGCTAAGTGGGCTGATTCCCTCTCTGAGAGCAAATGACTCTGAGAAAAAGAAATCTCAAAGCTTTGCATTCTGTCAGAGCGTGTCTATGCTATCTTTAAACAAATTAAACAATAGAAAGAGATAATGAATACCCTCATGTGTACAGCCAAAAGTCACAAAATAGCTTTCATTTCACACAGACCAGTTAATGAGCAGATAATTATGCCAAGACAGACAAATATCTGTACTCACACTCTCTTAGGAGACTAGCCCAAAATGTAGCTGATCAGATTAACGAAACAATTCCCAACTCCCCAGATGAGGTTCAGTCCCCCTTCTCTGTAGCAAATTGGCTAGTCCCACACAAAAAAACAGCAGAGTGAACTCATAATTCCTTAACTGAATTTGAATTCATTCACCTCCAGAGTCCCACATTTATATCCTAGCTAGTGTGAGTTTTTGACTTCTACTAGATATTTACCCAGAGTTTAAAAAGTCCACCTGATTCCTTGTCCTCCTAACCAAACAGGGTCTTGGCTAGTTCCTGAGGAAGTCCTTGACTTTTGGGGAAGTGATCAAGCTCCCCCTTCCACTCACTCAGCGTGAGCCTAACCAACTGGGGCCCCTATCTTAGCAATTCTGTTGACAGGTCTGAAGGTGTTTGTCTACTGTCTCCAGATGCTGGCTGGGTCCTGAGCTGAGGTCCAGGAGTGCCTGGTATCCCCCAGTTCAATTCTGCTAAATCAGCAGAGAGGCACCTCCCAGAAGCCTATCTGGCTCCCCTAGGCCCCAAATCTGGCCCATTCACAGTAGGCCAAAAAGCCAAGCACAGTTGTTTTCCAGTTCAGAGAACCATTAATGTTACAGAAAACCAGAGAAGAACCAAGCAATACTTAGAGAGATGGAGTTCCATTTATTACGTGCGGGTCCAGAGGAAAATATCTCTCAAATTCTGGACCCCAACATGGAGGAATTTTCCCTGTTTATATGTTTTTACCTTCTTTGTATCCCAAATATGGGGTGTTTCCATCCCTCTTTGCAAGTTCTTAAAAGAGTCCCTCTGCTAGGGCCTTGAGACCTCAACCAAAGGCCTGGCCTGCACTTATAATTTCATCTGGGGAAGGTTTAATGGCCTCTTCGAAGTGGGAGTAGTCTTGTTTTCCTTATTATTTAAGTAAGCAAGCATTTACAGAAGCCAAATAGCAGGGTTAAAATTTCAAACAACAGTTTTTATATAAGACGGAGGCTTCATTGGTAGCTTGGATTAGGCTATGGTAAGAATATTCACACCACAGAAACTGGCAGATGTTACAAATAAAGGTTTTCTTTAAGAACAGATTTATCAACACACCACTGTTTCATACCACACAACACTTAATCACACCCTTTCTCTTCTTTTCAGCTATACTGAATTACTTTATTTTCTCCAGTAAGTTGTGTTATTCCTTTTCCTAGAACACTATTTTCCTTCTCCTCTAGTACTGGCCTTATTCCTATGAATCTTCCAGTTTTTTGTATTATTTTCTTACAGACATTCATTGCACTCTAACCCTCACTTCTGAAAGTCTGGATGAGATGTCTCACCTATGACCTCCCAAGGGCACTATGCTTTACATTCCTGGGATGATATTGTCATTGCCCTACACTGGCCAGACTATGTTACTTAATTACAAGTGACTCAGGAGCAGGAGCTTCTCTTAATTCTTTATTTTAATCCCATGTGTCTATAGCTAGTGAAGGCTCAATATTTGATGAATGAGGTGAGTGACTAAGTTAAGAAGGATTAGGGGACAAAATCTTGGAAAAACAGGACTTCTAACATAACTGTATGAGGAGAACACCAGAAATTGGGAAAATGATTATCAACCCAGGAAAAAAACTTAAGGAAAAAAAAAAAAGACAAAACCAGGGTCTTAAGAGAGAGTGTTATCGGTGCCTTTATTGTTTTAGCACAAGGATGGCAAATACTTGACCAAATGACATCACGAACCATTACCAAAGGCATGAGAAGCTTCCCAATCTGATCCCTGAACCTTTTCTACTGAATGCCAAGGACATTGTCATCAATCAAAGCTGACATTTAAATTGAAACTCATTTGACAACTCAAAGGAGGTCATGAGACACTATGATTACTACCTTCCTCCCAGAGCCTTTCTGCCCTACTTTCAAGTGTCTCACCAACTTGCTCCCTTTTAGTGTCAGGTTTGAAACTGAGACAAGTGAAGAGGAGAAGGAAGAGGAAGTGAGGAAGATGTGTGGGAGGGGAAATTTAAAAAGAGGAGGTTAGGGAGAGAGCCATCTGTAACCTGTTCTCACATTCCACCTCCTCCTTTTCCCTTTGAGTTTATTCTTTCTCCTTCTTGCTAATTCTCTGGTGATTATTCTCCCATCTGCACATCTCATTCCTAGTTTCTGATTCTTTGTTTAGCCCTGCCTGTTCATTCCAGGGCAGCTTCTCATTTCTTCTCCATTCCCTTGTCTGATTTCTCCATCTCCCTTTCTCTTCTGACATCCTCCTTATTTCTCAACTTCTCTTATTCTCTTACATTACTTCCTGCCTTTTAACAGGTTCCATAATCTCTTTCCTAATTTTCTTATATTTTTTCTGTCTCATTTTTAGCCCTCTTTCTTTCAACTAGTTTCCAGAAGAATTACTTTTATCTCAATCACTATTTTCTTCTTTCCCTTGCTATACTATTACTATCTTTCAACTTTCATCTTCTATCCCACTTACTACCTGACATTCATCTCCTAACTCTCAATTTCCAAAAGGACAAAAAAGAATTTCTATAGAGTACATTATTTCCTAATAGACCATTCAATTAAATAATGATATATTTATTATAAAGTCAATAGATTAAAAAATCGTATCCCATACATAGTAATATAAACTTGCAAATTATTTTCCAGCTGGCTTTTTATATCTTGCATATCTTCTAAAAGAATATTTTCATCAAATATAATTATCTTAAATTAAAACCTAAAAGAAATACAAAAAAGTATTCTTGAGAGTTTAGTATGTACACATTGCCCAATGTATTACTCAAATTCCAAAGCCTTTGCTTTTCCTATCTAACCCTGCATTTAAGGATTTCTAAAGCTATTTGATGGAAAATTTTGCTTTTAAATGAGCTCAGGCTAATTAGAGTATTTATATATTTACTGCCCTTTGAATGCATACTGGATGCCTGTATGTCTTAGATGCAAAAATCATGTATGACCTCCTAGAGGCCTGAGAGAGACTTCCTAATGCCTCATCTCTCAATTGCTTAGAAATATAAAAATGTGATGGTGTTTCTTAAAAAGTGGAACACAAAGATTCTGATTTCCGGTGAAGTCAGTGTCACCATGAGGAAGAGACAGGGTGTTCTATAGAGGGTGGGGAAGCTTCATTAACCTTGTTTTCAGGAGAGAGGCATGTGTTTCCTTCAAGTCTGTCATTCCAGAGGCTGACCAAATATGAAAACAAGCTTAGAGCTAACAAAAATTTGGCAAATCTCTTCAGGAAAAGACATCTTACAGAGAACTCCATTTCCAAAAAAAAAAAAAAAAAAGAGCTGCCAGCTATAAAAGATCAATAGGGAACATTAAGTTCAAATCCACTTCTTCACAAGGAGAAAATTTAGTTATAATTAAGAATATGAGCTTTAGAGATAAATAGACCTAGGTTTAAACTGTCACTTTTAAACTGACTAATTGTGCTCACTAATAACAGAACTTGCTTGTTGGGCTGCTATGAGCATTAAATAGATGCAGCCCATAAAGTTATAGCAACATAAGAAAGGGTTAATCAGTATTAAATATGAGTTCCAGAAAAGGAAAGGGGATTCCCTGAAGTTACATCCTTGGCTGAGAGCAGGGTTAAGACCAGACTACCAGCAAATTGATTTTGATGCCAATGGTCTTTCAAATTCACTGAGATCATAAAACTATGGTCCATGGATCAAATCTGCCTGCTGTCTAGTTCTATAAATAAAGTTTTATTGGAAACAACCACACTCATTCTTTTTTAAGTATTGCCTACAGTCATCTTAGTGCCAAGATGAAAGAATTGAGTAGCTCCAATCTGCAGAGCCAAAAATCCTTTACAAAAGGATTTTTTGCTGAACCTTGTGGCTAGCACTAGACTTTGTCTAGATCTATTAGGGGGATCCCAGTGAGTTCACTATAATCCTTCCTCTGCTCTTGGAAGTGTCAATCAAAAAGGTAAAGACTTCCTGGTGAATCTTCCCAGGTCTTAGTTTGGTGGTGTAAAACAAAAACAAAACTACTTTCTCAGAAGGGAAGTAATCTGTTTTCTGTAATGAATCAACTTTGGATTTGGAAGGGTGTTCAAGAGTAAAAATCTTTATTCATCCTTGCCTTCCAGTTTCACTTGTCTCATATTTTCCCCCTTCTTGTTTTCCACCAACTTGAGAATCTCTAAATGCATATAACATTGCTAGGCAGCCCCCTTCTCCCCTACTGCTGTGTGTTTTCATCAGGGTCAAGGAATGCTCCTGCTAAATCTGCCCTTAGCCTCTTGATGAAATAACTGATGTCCTGACAGTGTCTGGCCATGGATTCCATGCACAATGCCTTTTGCATTAAAATGAAACTGTGCCTCCTCCCCCATGATTTGCTGTATGTTGTTCAACTGTTCATAGAGTTTCTGTGATGGCAAATAAAGAATTGTATCCTTTATTAAATTATTTTTTAAACTGCTTTGCTGGGAGGAAGAAAATCAGTGTTCCCCAGCCAGAAAAGAGAACTAACCATCTCATCCCAGTTCCTTAAAATATCAAAGTTATGGGTGTACGTTCATACACAATTAGTATCTAAATACTCCTCTGGGATTGCCTTTTTGCCAAGAGAGGAGAAGAGGCCTCAGGAAACTTCAAAAAGGGAGAGAAAGATGGGCCATGGAACCTAACCATAAGTAGCAAAGTCCAAAGAGCTACTTGGAAAGGGTACAAAATATATATATCTGGAAGAAATTGTAAATCCAGCTGGTAAAAGATTATGATCCAGAAAGTGGTTAACACTATTTATTATGGATGTCTTTTGTTGAGGTTTTAAATTCCAGTCCCTCACCTGAGGAAGAAACTGGTCTTGCAAGGCGTGTCAGGCCATAAAAACTGTGAACAATGCACTGCCCTGGGGGTGGGAGGGAAGGTCATTATCACTGGCCTCAGGACAGATCATCGGATATGGCCTGGGGACCCCCAACACCTGGGGGCCTTCCTATAAACCCAGGAAAAGGGGCAGAGCCATATCTGCAGGACAAACACCCCAGAAGGTTATTAAAAAGTGAAGTCCTCTGCATGTTTCTACACTCTGATTTGGAAATTATTCCAGGAGTCCACTAGTGTTAGTAAATGGGGTCCCTCCCTTTTCTAGGAAGCATGCTTGGTATTTCTTTGGTCATCTGCAACACATCCACTGCCACCCCTATCATTGACATAAGGCACTGTCATATTCTTCGGGCTGATTTCTTCATCTTTGATTCCCAAGTCTGTAGATAAACACAATCAATATATTCACATCTAATACCCATTCGGCTATAAATGTCATACTGATGGGGTACTTGTTGACAATCCTTTTTAGAATATCATTGGAGAAGATGGATAGTGAGAAGTAAGGGAGAAAGTGTGCCTTTGGTCCTATTAGTTTTGTGGTTTTACTGGTCAAATACAAGTACTGAGATTATTTTTTGGTCACCAGACTTATTTGCAGTACTGCTTCAGAAACCACAAAGTAATACATTTCCCCACCAGATTAAAAATGCCTTGCCTAGTAAAATCTCACAGCCAGCCTTTTAAGCAATCAAATGAGTTTGTAAATCTTGTTGTTTGATAAAATAAAACATTTTAAATTAACCAAATTTTAAAATCCACTTTAAAATAGTCTCTGAAAATTATTTGATATCTTTTTAAAATTTAGTCAACTAAATACCAAAGGTTTTGAAAACTACATTTATAAACTTAACTTCCTTTTCAAGTTGGTTGATTTAACAAATGAGTACTGTAAGATACAAGGCGCAGGAAACGGGAGTCAGAGAGGAAGTTTATTCTGAACTAACGAGTGAGATAGAAAAACCAGGATTAGAAGAGAAGGAGGAGGAGAAGCACCCGCTAGGCTGTCTGGCAGACTGGGGAGAGCAGCAATACCTGCACAGGTGAACACGCCTTTTGAGGAGAGAAACAGGAAGAGGCGGGGCCCAGGGCAATTAGCACACGCTGATTGGTGGTTCAATGTCTCCGGGGATGTTCTCGTGGCAGACACAGGTTATGTCATACTCTACCCACCAGTTGGGGGAAGGGAGGATCTATCATTCCAGGCTTTTGGTAATATTAAAAAGAAATTGAGAATCCAGGCAAGGTCAGGGGGGTGAAGGTCCATTGTCAGTAGCTATTTCCTGCTGAGAGGGGGTGCATCTACCCGGGGTCTCAAGGTTTCTGGTGACATAGGTGTCTCTAGGTTCTGAATTCAAGGCCAGATAGATTTCTCCCACCTTCTGGTTAGTGAACACCTGTATTCTGTTCTGCAAAAACTAATGAAACAGCAGATGTGACAGGGGCCAAAGAGCAAAATTAAAGGAATAAATACCAGTGGGCCTAATGATGGGAGGAGGCATAGGGTAAGTGAGCGAAAAACAGGAAGTGTTTTCCGTACTGGATGAGGGGTGCAGCAGCATGATTTCCTCAAGGGACTGGTTGGTGAAGTCTCAGAGCGATCCTGTTGAGTCATTTGGGAGGTAAAAGCTGGTCCTGAGGCTGCCATAGTGTCACTTGTCTGGTTTTGCTGCTTTTCGGAGCCTGGAACTAAAATACAACCTGGGAGTAAGGTTCTTGAGGAGGACCAAGTACCCAGGCTGGAGGGCTGGCCCTCGGGAATCTTGGTTGGCTGGTTCTGGCCTGGACAGAAACCTGTCAACGTGTTCCTGGAACAGTTGCCTGAGTAAGGGCAGGTATGGAAGATAAGGAGCCAGGAGAGGAGGGTCAGTAGGGGGACGATGGTTGAGCCAGAAGGGTCTCCCATCTAGGAGTTCAAAAGGGCTTAAGAAGGTGGGGGTCCTTGGTGTAGCCTAGATTCCGGTTAGGGCCATGGGTAGGAGGTATGGCCAGGAGCTGCGAATTTCTAAGATTTTAGTTAGATGGTCTTTAAGGAGGCCCTTGCTCCTCTCGATCTTAGCCGGTGATTGTGGGTGGTAGGATATGTGCAGTTTAGTTAAGTCAGGATTAGAGAGAGAGAGATCTGAGAGTCCCGCCCGAGGTTGAGTGAGGCCCTGGACAACCTCAAGGCAGGAGTGCGTTGCCACAGGTTGGGTGGAGGTGGCGGGAAGGAGAGTGGCCAGGTTCAGGGCTGGGGACTGGGTCAGGATTCTTGAGGAACAGGAGTTGGAGTTCCTGCATGCGAGAGGGGGCAAGGAGAGATGAGGATTGGTGGTCAGAAGATCCTGTAGCCTATGAGTGGAGAAGACCTGTAAGGGTTGCTAGAGGCAGATCTTCTGGGCCTCCATGTTGAGAGTGGGGGCTGCAGCCAGAGCCCAGAGGCAGGGCTGCCATCCCCGAACTGTGGGATCAAGCTGTCTGGACAGGTAGGCTATGGGGATGGAGGCTGGCCCTAGGGGCTGGGTGAGGACCCCATAGCTATTCCCTGTCTTTTATCAGTAAATAATTAGAAAGGCCTAGAGATGTCCAGGTGAGAGAGAGAGGGAGATGCCAGAGGGTATCCTGGAGCTCAGAAAAATCCTGGCAAATAAGGGAGGGTGAGAAGAGGGGGCCTACAGGTGTTTCTTTAGGGGCCTGGTATAGGGGCTTAGCTAAGACATCAAAATTTGGGACCTAATGGTGGAAGAATCCTACCAGCCCTAGAAAGGACAAGATCTGTTCCACAAAAGTGGGAGGCTGTAGATCTTGTATTGCCTGTGCCTGGTCAACTGTCAGTCCTTGAGAATTGGAAGTCAGACAGATCCCCAAGTATCTAACGGTGGGGGATGGCAGTTGCGCCTTAGCAGGGGACACACTGTATCCTTTGTCTCCTAGAAAGTTGAGGAGGCCAGCTGTCTGCCTCTGAGACACATCCAGGGAAGGACTGCATAGAAGATCATCTACATTCTGGAGAAGACTGCTGACTTCTAACGAGCATTGTCAGAGGTCTCTGGGTAAGATGAGGACTGTCTCTGAACCCCTGGGGCAGGATCATCCAGGTGAGTGGGTCCTTTTACAATTATTGTCAACCATTAACTTTAGAACTTTTTTTTTTCAACATACCTTCCATTAAATATTTCTAAACATGTCTAGTAATTAATGTTTCAGTATTGTATGCTATTTAAAATATTTAGAAAAGGCAGGGGAAGTGGGAGTAGGCCCAGAAGCTTTTTTCCAGGCCTCTAGCTGCTTGAGTTTTACTACTGCCATTTTTCCCCTAAAGATAAAGATCTAAGTTTCTGATAAGCCTGTGCAAGCAAAAAAGTTGTTCTTTAGGAAGGGTGGAGTGGGGGAGGGGGCAAGGTGAGAAGACGCTGGGGCCAGAGCTGTTTTCAGAGCATTAAAGGGTGATTTGCCATCAATACCCATGACTGAGATTATGGAAGGGAAAAATGATCCTGCAAAGGAGGGCAGGACAGAGAAGATAGCCCCTGTATCGACCAGAAAGGAAACCAACTTACCCACTACCTTGAGTGTTACCCTGGACTCGGCGAGGGTGATGGGGTCGTCGACTCTGGGCATCTTCAGTCTTCAGCCAGTCCCAGCATGGCCAGCAGTGGGTCATGACTTAAAAGGGCGGCCTTTCTATTCTGAGACACAGAGAGGCAGTCACTTTTACTGCACACCAGGTAGGGCTTGGTTGGAGCCAGGGGCCGGGGCACTGCTTTGCCCTGTGGCCTTCATTTCTGTACTTGAAGCATCCTCCAGGTGGCATTTGTCTTCTCATTGCACCCCCACCATACACAGTCCCCTTTGGACCATATGAAGAGACCAAATGGCAGTACAACCATACAACCAATTAAAGAGTAATATGCTAATTATATGCTAAGGCTGTTCAACTGCTCATGTGACGTGCACTAACCACCAGGGGGGAGATGCTCCAACTGGTAGAATAGCTTACTGCTGGGGTCCAGCTGATCAGGACTGAGCGATATAATCTGGACACACCCTAAACCCCTCCTACAGTCCCTTCTTGGCCCAATTGTGCACCTGCACTGCTGAGGTCTCTCAGCCTGGTCTGTGACCTCTCATGATCCAGGACCCCTTGGGGGATGTCAAGGAGTGGGTTTCAGCCTAATCTCACAGGCTACAACCCTTGGGCAGGTGCCAGACACAGGGCTCATGGCTGACAAGTACTGCTGCAGCAGTATGAGCCTCTCCCAATTGGGACTTATGGGACACAAGCCCACAGAAGGCACAGTGTGGTCAGGATGAGCAGGAGCAGCAGGTAGGAGCTGCAGGCAGTGTTTGACTGCAGGTTTTGGCCCAATCCCTGCAGGCCACGCAGAAAGACCCCACCCATGCATGAATTGTGTACCAGGCCTCTAGAAGTCAAATAATGGAATCTATTCATATGTCCATCAACAGGTGAATGGATAAAGACAAGTGTTATAGTCATACAACAGAATACTTAACTCAGTAATAAAAATAAAAGAACTGACCATACATGCTACAACATGGGTAAATCTTAAAATAACCATGCTGAGGGAAAGAAGCTAGACAAAAGATTACCTACTGCATGATCTTATGTAAAACTCAAGAAAATACAAACCACTATACACAGTAATACCTCTGAGATATTGGGCGTTAGTTACTTATCATGTTGCAGAATTTACCAGGCAACCAGAAAATACACAAGTCCTGGAGATTCAGGAAAAACCCCTTATTTAAAGCAGCGCTGATGGCTCAGGGGATTCAAGATCCAAAGCCTGAACCCCTTATACATGAGATTACTCTTTATATATATTTCTAAATTATTTGTTTCCTTATTTGCAGGCTTTTGTGGCAGGCTTTCACAGCCCCTCCTGAGTCAGATACTTAAATTGTATTTAAATGCCTGGTCTGGGTGGCACCAGCGATGCCCCTTCCTACCCCTGAGCCCCCTCCCCCCACCTTCTAGTCAAGCTGCCAAATTCCTGGCCTGTGGCCCCTGGAAACTGGGAGCACCCAGAAAAACAGACTATTGCTTAAGAAAGGAGAAGTGACTTAATTATAGGCTAATAAGAATGTGCACTAGGACACTGGTCACTGGTACAAATTCAGATTGCCTCCCCAGGTTGCTCCTTATATTTCTCCTCAAGCAGTCATCTTGTTTATCAGATTGACTGTCAAAGTATCACCATTATTTTACTTATTTATGGCCCCAAAGCCATTCACATAACACTTGTAACAGTATATTGTTATAATTGTTCTGTTATTAATAGTTATCATTGATAATCTCTTACTGTGCCTAATTTATAAATTAAACTTTATCAGAGGTATCCTAACTAATAAAGGTAGAATATGCAAATTGACCATAACTCCATGACAACGATGGTGGTACCCACAGCCAATAAAAAGGGAATATGCAAATTAATGCGACTAGGTGAGAGGTGGAAGGTGGCTCTGGGACAGAGTGAAGATGGAAAGGCAGCTCCAGGTCAGAGTGGAGGTGGTGCCGGCAGCCAGGGGAAGGAAGAACTATTCTTGCACGAATCTTGATGCATTGGGCCTCTAGTCTATAATAAAAGTGTAATATGCAAATTAAACTGGACAGTCAATCTTCCAGACATCATTCTGGATGTTCTTCTGATAAAGCCACCATGGCGGGGCCCAAGGCACAGGTGGTTAGGGGTGATCAGGCAGGCAGGTGAGCAGTTAGGATCAAACAGGCAGGCAAGAAGAGGGGTTAGGGGTGATCAGGCAGGCAGGCAGGCAAACAGTTAGGAGCCAGGGGTCCCAGATTGCAAGAAGGTGCAGGCTGGGTTGAGGGACACACCTCCCCTTTACCTCCCCCGACCCCCCTGTGTACTAATTTCTTGGAATGGGCCTGTAGTATAGGTATAGGAAAAAAACATAGTATACATAATTTGGTACTATTGTAGCTTTAGGCATCCACTTAGAGGTCTTGGATTCTATACCTTGCAAGCAGATAAAGAGGAACTACTCTGTGTGTGTGTGTGTGTGTGTGTGTGTGTGTGTGTGTGTAATTTATATGTATGTGTGTATCTATAATTCAGAGATTAAAATAACACATCTGATTTTTAAAGTTTTCACTGCAGTGGACCCATTCTAACTCCATTCTCACTCTCCAGGGTGAAATCCACTTTGTCTCTGGCAGAGAAACGGTCTTTTTCACTTCTCAGTGCAGCAGAAGGGATAATGCTCCAAATATGCAGCTATAAGCAGAGGGGCAGAAGAATCTGTGCATGGGTAAAGAGAGGTTGACATATTGAAGAAACAAACAATTATGGCTGAGTGTAGGGTGTGAAAAGGAGTGATATAACATTTGTAATGCCAAGATTGTACATATTTCTGGAAAATCCTGTTGGGTAGGACTTCTACTTAATTTGTATTTACTTTTCCTTCACTTCACTTTGTAATTATCAGCAAGCATGTTCTTGAAAGTTTCACCTTCATCTTGATTCAGATGTGAAAATAGTTAACAGTGATCCTCATTTTTCTGTCACTGTGAGTACTACAAAGAGAAGATGGCCTTCTGTTTTTGTTTGGCTATTTGCTTTATTTTGTTTCCTACTGTGTTTTGTTTCATTGTTCAACAACTGAAATTCTCACTTACTGAACTGAATGTCCAGGATCTTCAGGGTTGGTGTTTCCTAATGAGGAACCATGCCTCCTTTTCATGCTGTCCACCAGCTTCATTCAATTATCATATCACATTCTTTCCTTTCGTTCATGTCGAATACACTGAAATTTAAAGAAATCTCGATGACTCAAACTTTGGATTCTGTTTGGAATCCATCACCTGCTCCTCATTGCCATCAAAACCACCTTAATTCACATTCTTATTCTTCTCAAAACCCAAGCCCATTTCAATCATCACTATACTGATTTCTGTGCTTCCAGTCTCTTTCCACTTTCTCATCCCACACAGGGGCACAGGATTATCTATCCGGCATGCAAATATTATTGTTTCCTTATTCTTCCAGTGAGTAATAGGGAACCACAGACTCTTTAAGTATGAGAAAGTTCATAATCACTAGTGTTGCAAAAATGTCCCTTCAGATCTAGCTCAGCAGACCTTACCAGTCTCCTCTTCAGTGACTACCCTTCACTACAACCAACCACCTACACTCTCACATAGCAGACTTTTTCTTTCCTTAACCATGATAATTCTTACAGATCACCTGGCTTTTTCTGTGCTATCACCCATGATTAGAATAACATCCTTCCTTCTGTCCACTTGACAATTTCTACTTAACTACTCAAATGTCTTCCCTGACTGCCTAAAATAGAGACATCTCTCCTCTCATGTCCATGAAACGGTGTGTTTATATGTGAGTTTATATAGCAGTCCATTCTACTAGAATTAGCTTCTCAAAGCCTTCACCATTTCCTTTGCGTCTTGATATGCCCAATATATATATATATATTACACAATGCTTTGCCCAGTGACTGTCAAATAATGAATATAAGGTAAATATTCAATGAATGTTTGTAGGATGAAAATGTGGGGTCCATGGCATTAATCAATGTAAAAAAAGCATTTGAATAATAAAAATCTGAACTTGTCATGGTAGGCAGAATTGGGTGAATTTTATGATAAAGTGGTGGGTTTTGAAGTGTTTAAGCAGAAAAAAAAATACCTGTTTTTATTTATTTTCCTTAGAATATTAATTTGACATTTTTTCCAAATATGTTTTAAAAGGGAAGAGTGGGGCTAGAGACTGAGATGAAAAGAAAAAGAGCAAAGCATTTTTGATTTAGTCAAGTAACCATAGAAATGTAAGAAATGCAGACGATGTTATTTAGAATGTAAACTTCATAAAATTTAGTGACTAGTTGGATATAGAGAGTGGGTGGTAAAAGGTAGAAAGAATTAAGTCCCAGAGTTCTGGCCAAAGCACATATCATAACCCTCTTGTATTTTATAGCTGAGTCTCTCCTAAATTGTATGTCCTGCTCCTCACAGGTGTATCAAGTCTCAAAATCCCAGCTCTTCCTGCTCTACCCTGTTCCACCGGGATTATTAGCCTTGGTTCTGATATAAGTCTCTGATGGATTCATCAACTGTGCTCTTGGTAAAGACTGACCACAAATTTGCATCTTCTGGCCTGCCAAACTGAGCTTTGTTCAAAAACATCCTGGCAGCCAAGTGGAATTGTCTACTTTGAACTGAAAGATTGGGATTTCATTTCAAGTTCCCTGAACCATGCATTCCCAGTCAGTCTTTTGCCTTTCAACTCTATGCTCACTATCCACCCACTGCTCTCTGATGTTGTGCCATCTGCTTTACCTCACAGCGTCCTCTGTGCCAAGGGAACCTTCCAATCAGATTCTGTGAGTGTTCTCCACAAGGCTGGCTCCATTATCCACTAAATCCCCACATTTCTATTGCAAAATCCTTCCGAAAGCTGCTTCCCTCTGAGGAGTTAGATTATTGGCATGTATCACTTCTGCGTTGGTACAGTAATAAGGAACTTTAAATTCCTGACACATCCCTTGTCAGTCTTCACAATTAAATCTCTCACCCCTCGTCACAAATTGTTCTGGCCTGCTTATTCCAGAGAACACTGACAATAATGATAATAATTATGCTTCAAATTTGTAGGTAATATATACTGAGCACTTGCTATTTTTTCTATATGCCAAGGTCTGTATTAAGCACATTTCCTGCATTTTTATTGAAGCTCAAAGAACAAATGATAGCTATTCCTTTATACGAATTTTAAGGATAAAAAAATAAAACATAACATGGCTAGTAAGAGAGTACCAGGATTCAAATGCTTCTCTATTTGACTTTAAAACCCACGAAACAAAAGGAAAAAAGCACACATACATGCACATGAGAGTGGAAGTGATAGAGGTCTGAGAGGCTCTAAAGTACAGAATCCCTTCCTGCCTGAGGGAAGAAGGAGGGAACATGCACCTGTGGGGTCTGAGTTTAGCTTTGAAGGATGGAGAGAAATCAAAGGACTTCAAGAGGAAGAACAGGAACGGCATGGAGACAGGAAGCCAAAGGGCCTACAGAGTGAACATCTTTTCTTGGTTTGAGCTCATGAAAAATAAGTCATGAAAAGTCACTTTTGAAAGCTACACTGAGACCAGAATGTGGAATACCTTTAATCTTTGCCTAAGGATGCACTTCTCAGTAAGGTTTCAAGCAAAAAATAAAAATAAAAAATAAATAAAATAAATTATGCATTATCATATTTATGTTTTAGGAGTAGTTTTCAATTAATGAAAAATGATATAGTTTGAAGAGGAAAGATATAGGCAGGGAAACCACAGCTAAATTCCTGCAACCATGTAGGTAAGAATTATAAGGATCTAAAGTGGGAGGGGAAATGACAGAGGGAAAGAAGAAGAGCGAATAAAGGTAAAACATGCTTGCTTTCAATGTGGTATTAATGTAAGAGGTTTTGTGTTTAAAAACTTCATAAGTATTTTAAAATATGGAAATAAAGGGCACAAGAATACAGAAGACTATGTCAACTAAGGTTGAAATTTCTGGTGAAGTTTTTTAATGGAAGAGGCTGTTTGATTCAACCAAGGGACATTGCAATGTCTGCATACCTATTTGGTTGTCCCAGCTGCTTAATCCTAGTGGCACCTAATGGGTAGAGGCCAGAGAAGCTGCTCAACATCCTACAATGTACAGGACCACTTCCCTCACCCTCCTCCAACGAAGATTTACCCACCCCAAAACTTTCACAGAGCCGAGACTGAGTGAGACACCTGCTTTAAAGGGTTGCTAGGAACTTGACAGACACGGGAATTTATTTGATCTCTCTGACCCTGCTTTCTCATTTGTAAAATGGAGCAATAAGGGAAACAGTATCTCCCTCATGGAGTTTAAATAAGATGCTGGGAAGGTTAAATAAGATGCTGGTTAAACATTTGTCATATGGTAAACAAACGCTCAGTAAATCTCTATGAATATTAGATTTTTTTTGCAAAGATGGGAAAATGAAGGGGCAATAATTGAATTCATACTGAGAAATTTCAGCTTATGTGAAGTCCCCATCTCTGTGCCATCAAGTCTAAAATGTGTAACCCAGTTCTGACCTCTGTACCAGACTCTCCTCCTACCATATGATAAAATCCCTGCCATTTTCATTTGATTATTTCACCATTTTCTCAAACCTAACATGTACAAAATAATTTATAATACCCTGGCTAACTCACCTCCATTGTTTCTGGCAAAGGCACATTCCTTTAGTCACTGAGTAAAAAATGATAGTGAGTATCATTCAGGGAAACTGTCTTCATGATTCCCATCTGCAGCACTGGCAGTTCCAGTCCTTGGCTCCAACAATCCCACTGTGAAGTTGAGAATGTTACCTGAGATGAGCTAATAGGCTCCTTTTAGAACAAATACCTGTCTTCCCCATCCACACCCACCCCCTGTCATATAATGCCAACAAAGTCAACAACTTTCCTGAAAATGCCACTCGCTGTTGCCCACTTTTCCCCAACCAAGTGGTAGCACAATGAAGAAAATTCTCAGTAACTTTTACAAGAAATATTGCAATAGATTCCTAACTGGTCTCTTTGTCTCCACTCTTTCTCTTCCACTCCACTCTGCATGCCTCATGCATCCTCTTTATAAATATCTCTAATATGATGCACCTGATCATCATTCTTCAATGGCTCCCCACTACATGTCTCATTCCTAAAACTCTCCCATGTGGTACACAAGGCTCTACGATCAAACCCAATCCCTCTTCCCAGTGCCTCTTCCATGGCTGTCCTTCTTATGCTGCTTTCTAATCCAGACATGCATATCTGATCAACACTCTAGCATGACATATTCATTCTTTGCATGTCCCTTACATTGTTATGCCCTCTGAGACACTTTTATGTATATCCAATCATCCCACTTGTTCTTTATTAGAGAAATATTAAACAAGGGCCTACTTAGGCATAGTAAACATGTAGAACATTATGATGCAAAACAAAACAAAACAAAAAAACCTAAAAAGACAAGGTCTCTATCCTTACAGAGTTCACAGTGTAGAGGGAGAAATGGATATTTTTCAAGTAGTCACATAAGCAAATTTGAAACTGTAGCTATAACTACGTGGCATGTAGTGCTAATGTGAGATTTGGCCTAATGATGGGGATGGGGTGGGGGATTCCAGCAGAAATCAGTAGAGCTGATATTTGTATATCAATTTAACTAGACCAGGAGGTATAGCAAGCCCATTGGGAGCAAGCACAACAGGCTCTAAATGCAAACATGGCTTTCTTCTTATATATGGATATACCAAAAATAAAAACATAGAAATAAGCTCACACTTTCATGGGGTTTGTTTAGTTTATGTGGAAACTTAGTATGTGCTAACTCATTTGATCCTGATGAGTACTCTGGAGTCATTTACAAGAGACCCTTTTATAGATGAGTATATTAGAGTTCAGAGATATGAACTAGCTTGTGCAAGGGATAAAATCTGGAGCAAAACTATGGTCTCTGATCACTGTTTTTTGTGTGTTTTTTTTTTTTTTTGCACAGATGGGAAAATGAAGGGGCTTTTTCTCCCCAAGTAGTCACAGGCCCTGCAGTTTGCAAAGTCCATTCACCTTTGCTCATCAAGAAGCCCTAGTATGGCCCTTCCCTGAAGCCTTCTCAGTCCTCTCAGAGCCACAATAAAAAAATAACTAGGGCAAAGCAAATGGTCTTACAAACCAGAAAATATCTATAAAATATATGACAGCAAAGGGTCACCATAAAAAGAGTTCATAAAATTGGTAAGAAAAACAGTAAGAATCTAGTAGAGGAATAAATAAAATCCATGAAAAAGAAATACAAGGGGCTAACAAATACAAAATAAAATGTCAAAAGTCACAAAAAAGTAATCAAAGTAATCAAAGAAGTGCAAATAAAATGGGCATTAATTTTATCCATTAAACTAGTTTTAAAAAATACATAGGTGCATTTATTGATTTCAGAAAGAAAGGGAGAGAGAAAGAGAGATAGAAACATCAGTGATGAGAGAGTATCATTGATTGGCTCCCTCCTGCACATCCCCTACTGGGAATCAAGCCCGCAACCCAGGCATGTGCCCTGACTGGTTCATAGGTCAATGCTCAACCACTGAGCAACACCAGCCTGACTAAACTAGTATTTTTTAATATACAAATCAAAAGGCTGTCAAACTTGACACAGAAAAAATGGCATTAAATGTACATTGTGATAGGAATATAATAAAATAGCAGTTATATAGAATGTGCCAATTCTAAATACTTTACATCTATTGTCCTAAGTACTTTCCATATATCAACTCAACTTTATGATGTAAGTACTATTGTTATTCCTATATTAGAGTTGAAAGAGCTGAACCACATAAATTTTAAGTAACTTGTCCAATCATTAATTAAAGTAACACAACCATCTGAAAATTAGATTCTATACCACAAAAAATCTTAAAGTACCAGTATAATAACGTATTGGAAAGATTTATGGACAAGCATTCAGACTGTTCCTGTGTTGTTTTTTTCACTGTTATAAAGTGAATAGTAAAATTAAAGAGGGAAAACTTGGATATGGAAAAAAAGAAATTGTAAAATAAATAGCCTATCAGTAGGACAAAACATTATTCACTCTCCAAAATAATATGGGTATTATACATTTTTTACTGACCTAAGAAAACATTCTGGAATATCACTTAGAATGTTAAGGGAGGAAATAATATAAAATCACATATAGTATAATGATTCCAACTTTGTTTTTAAAACACCTACTCAGTAAGTATTTGAACGTAGCTGTAGAGCAGTGGTTCTCAACCTGTGGGTCGCGACCCCTGTGGGGGTTGAACGACCCTTTCACAAGGGTCGCCTAAGACCATCGGAAAATGCAGATATTTACATCACGATGCATAAAAGTAGCAAAATTTCATGGTTGGGGGCACCACCACATGAGCAACTGCATGCAAGGGTCACGGCCTTAGGAAGGTTGAGAACCACTGCTGTAGAGAAAGGCCAATCTTGGTAAAAAGAAATACACAATCTATATATAAGGATATAATAAATCTGAAAGAGTAGCTAAAAAGTTCATAATTTAAGAAGAGAAGGATGATCTTTTAAAATGAGAATAGTGATTTATACAATAATATATTATTGTCTAGAAAATAACTGAGTTTACAAATTGGAGGAACCTCAATTCTGTTGCCTTTCACCTAAATCTCATTAAAATGAATCACATTCATGAGACTCTTTCAGTGTTACAGGGACAAAACTTAACCAAATCTAAGCTACTTGGCTAAGACCCTGCTCATCAGGTTTGTCCAGTCTCCCTGACCCAGTGGGGTGAAGTCCAGCTGACCCTCTGATCCAGGAAGTCAGATTTAGGTGTCCTGTCGACTCCTCCAAGTGTAAGAGTTTAGTCAAGAGCCTCACCATCTGGTCCACCAAAGAAAAACCATCTCCCAAGTCTGAGAACCTTTCTACCCACCCTGAACCTATTTGGCCTCCTGAGATTCCAAAGCACTTCTCTTACTCAAAGCCTGAATATGACCCCTGTTCCCTGGAGTGAGCCTGAGTGGGGTTGCAGACTGGATCGTGTTAATGAAATACTAATAGAGCCAGGTGGGGTTCAGACCCTAATCCCAGAACAAATAAGATCCAAGCTCATAGACTATAGATAATGAGTGCTAAAATCTCTGCTCCCCATGCCTATCTTCATGATGTATCTTGGTCTAGTTACCATTTCCATGTATCTCCACTTGCCCGTCTGAAAAAAATGGGTATAATTATACACTTATCTCATTAGGAATATGCCATTAAAAGTTTTTAGCTCATAGCTGCCAATAAATGTTAGGTACTGTTAGGTAAATGACAAGGTTATGATGATCATTAGGCGAGCTAGCCAATCTCCAATCAGTAAGAGCCAGGCAGAAGTTTCACCAGACTGTGAACTCCTGGCTGTTTGTTTTTTACCCATTATTTCATCTTCAGTACCTAGAGTGTAGTGTACAGCACATAGTTGACACTTGACAAATACAGATCAACAAGTGGATAAATGGATCTGACAAACATCTTCCAGATCTCAGGCATCCTTGGGGAGCAGTGCTACCACATATCTGGGTAAAGAATGTGAGATTTCTGGGAGGGGCATCCAGGTAGTCACCTCTGGGACCAGTATGTAGGTGTACTTTTCCACAAGAGGCTGCCTCTTTTCCTAGATCTCCACATAACACTAGGCAAAACTAAGATTTCCAGTTTGGGCAAAACCAGCTGGCACTGTTAAGAGTTGGAAGTCTGTCTGCACATCCTGCCAGACGCTTTTTGGCAGAGGAACAATTAAATCAACTGCTGAGCCATTGAAAAGTCCTGTAGCTTCTCTGTGTAAGGTGAAGCTCATTAAATTCTATGAAGCAATAGCTACAGATTCAAGCAATCAAAATCTTAAGTTTATACAGTGGAGTGCAAGGAAGGGATTGGACACGGGTGGAGAAGGCTGCTTCCAAAGCTGCCCTCACAGGCCACCCCCTTCTTCCCTGTTTCTCATCTCTTCCATCTACCTCTTAAATAAGAAATTCAGGAGCACAGACTGGTCTCATTGTGCCTGAACTAGAAACCTCAAAAACTGGCTTTCTACTCTCTGCTTCCCAGAAAACAAGCGATGCCGCCCTTTAGCATGCTTAGATGCCTAATTTGCCATAGTATTTGTTTGCACCACGAAAACAGAGTTTTATGGGTTCAGGTATCCTTTTAAAAGCAATCTGGGCCATTGGTTTTCATTTGCTAGCCTCTAGGCAACTTAGTGGGGCTTATACAGGACCGGGGTTTCTCTTTCCACCCCCACCTCCTTTTATTAAACCAATGTCCCAGAATATTCTGATGCTCAGTCAAGGCTGAATGTCACAATAAGCCTCCAATTTCTTATCTCCTGACATTTGAATCTTTTCCTTAATATTTATAGCAAATAATCAGTAAACCCATGTTTGAGAACTACTAGTAACAGGAAGCCTGACCTCTAGAATAAAGCCCTCATTTTAGAGCGTTATACATATAACATAATTCTGTCCCTTACTCTAATTTTAATCATTCTGGGACCTTGAAACATTAACAGTCCCTCCAATCCCTCTTTTCCAAGTTGCTTTTTCTTTTGTGTGTGTATTCTCATCAGATGAAGGTTTTTAACTGATGAGAGGGAGGGAGGAGGGAGAGAGAGAGAGAGATTACCTCTAGTACATACCCAGACTGGAGGTTGAACCCAAAACCTAGGGCTGTATCCTCATCTGGAATTTAACCTGCAACCTTTTGGTTTATTGGAATGATGCTCCAATCAACAGAGAAACCTGGCCAAGGCCAGCCCGTTTCCTTATGTAAGATGGCTCTTTGTAGGAGGATTAAAGAATTGTTTATAATTGTTTATAAGTTGTTTCAGAGAACACTGCTGTTAGGATGTATTCCATGAAAGGGTGGTCTGTTATCAAACAAGTTTTCTGCTTATCAAACATAACTACATTCAATGCTCACATGTACACATGTGACAAGCATAGGCAAGAAGGTGAATTCTTTCACATGGCACCGGAAGGAATTTCCACAGTGGATAATAGGATTGACTTTACAACTAGTAGTAAACTATCATCTCTGGTCCCCTTAGTATGAGTATTTTTATTAAAATAATCTAGTAATTCCTTCTTGCTCACAATGACCAGTCACATTTGAAACCTCATAGAAAAGCAAGGAAAAGTGAGCACTCTGTATGCAATCCATTCCCAGTCATCAGGGGTCAACCCTAGGTCACACCTCTTTAGGAGGGTTTGTCAATTAATTAGTCATCATCTTGAGGGAAGGGCCGGGTCTGTCTACTCCCAATATAATTCACTTAGTTCTCATCAATAGCAATTGAAGATTTCACCCTTCACTTAATTAAAAGCTCAGCAGATTTCAGATGAAAGAAAAGCAGAATCAAGGAGGTCCACACCTACCCTTTCCCAGATGCTTGGCAATCTGACCTAATTTTGTTTCAAACATTGCAGAAACCTTTTGATAGCCTTAGAGAAATTTTATAAAAATGTACTCATGATATGCCATCCTGTTTCATGAACTGCTTCCATTCTCCTGTAAAGTATTCTAGCCCTATAGTGACCACGTATATTTTACAGTTATAATCACAGTGCTCCTATAATTTTGTGTACTGAATTCCACTTATGCTGTCCACATCCTTCATACTCATATGGTATTTAGATTTACCAGACAACATAGGTCCAAGGAGTTCATCCTAAGTGTCTTGAAGGTTAAATTAAGTAATTTCAAATACTTACTACAATACAGTGTTAAAATTAACATTTTTTTGAACAGAAAAAATTTCCTTCTCTTCATTTTTTAGTGTGGGTATTTGAGTGGGATTATTGACCTAAAAAGCAAAAATAATTTAAGGCAAATTAATTTTTTTATAATGCAATAAATAAGTATAAATAAATCTAACAAGGTACAGAAAAAGGGTAACAGAAGTCATTATAAAAAACTATTAAATAAATATAAATGGTATAAATTTCCTTAATTAAGGAGTATCCAAATATATCTAAAAATAAATTTACCAACATTGGCTTTAAAGACTTTTCTAAAACAAAATTACAAATTAATTTGTTATTTAGTTAATTTAAAAGACTTGGAGGGGAGGGAAGGAACTCATGCTTAAACAAAATAAGAACAAGATTGCCAATATTAACCTCAAGGAATAAAAGGAATAAATTATTCAAAACATATTAAGCAAGTTTCATAGGTTTATTTTATAATAATTAAAGTTATAATGATATAAAAATATATAAACATTATGAAGGAAAGAAATATGTAAAACAAAACGTGTGAATATTTAAAGAAGGATTAGAATAGTTTTAAATCAATGAAATGAAGAATCTATTGCAAATGAAACAGAAATCTGTGACAAAAGCATACTGTAAAAAAATATTTAAAATTTAAATCCTACATACTAGAATTTAGGGAATCTGATCAAAGAATTAGATCAAAAATGAAATATCACATCACAAGAAAATAAAATAAAGAAAATCAATTATATTAAAACTGTTATATCTTAGAAATTATAAGCACATTTAAATTGATCTAACCCAGTATCTTAATATCTATAAAAGTGCAATAAGAAAATCGACCAAACCACCAAACAGCAGAATGACCATCCAGACGACTTTCCAGATGATCATGCTATGACACGCACTGGCGCCAGGCCAGCCAAAGTGGATGTGATGCAGTTGGCCGGAGAGCCCTGCCATTGTCCCATGATCGCCCTGTGAGGCAGACTCAGGCCACCCTCTGAAGGGTGACTGAAGAGAGGGATCCACGATTGATAGGCCCAAAGAGCGAGGACCAGACACCCTCTGTGTGGTAATCAATTGTGGAGCCCTGGCCGGGTGGGCAGGGACTCCCTCTGCAGAGCCATCGATCGCAGGGCTCCATGATCAATGGCTCTGCAGAGAGAGGCCCAGGCTATCTGGCTGGCGGCACTGCAGAAGGAAGGCGGGGCCTCCCTCTGTGGGGCGTTGAATCTGGGGGCCCATGATCTATTGCCCCACAGCGGGAGGCCCAGGCCACCAGCCAGCAATGCTGAGTCGGGTGTGCTGGGCCGGCCAGCGATTGCCCCACACAGGGAGGGCCAGGCCAGCCAAGCAATAGCACCCCACGCCTGTCGCCCGCAGAGGGAGGTGACCTGTGGTGGGGTGTGGGAGGGGCAGTGCTGCACAGATGGCAAGCAGTAGCAGCAGCAAGGATGGGGCCAGCTGCCGGCAGCCAGGGCAAGGAAAGCCCCAATAGGCCCTGACCCCCTGATCACAGGCCAGGCCTAGGGACCCTACTGAGGGGTCCCAGATTAGAGAGGGCATAGGCTGGGCTGAAGGACACCCCTGCTCTGCACAAATTTCATGCACTGGGCCTCTAATAACTAATAATATAGACTGAAATTATGGAATTGAATCAAGTAAAAAGCAGGAATGTAAATTTTATAACATAGAAGGGAGGATACATTAGAAAAGTGGTCACTTAAAAGAATATGACTTTTTGAAATAGTGCCATTAACATGAATGACTTTATATTTAAAAAATCCAGAATATGGAAAATATACTGCAAGATGAGCAAATTTGAAAGTAATAATAATAAAGGAATGTAGCTTAAGGTGATTCTCTTTTCTTTTTTGTATTTTATGATAGAGGCAGTTTCATATTTAGAGACCTTCCTAAATTAAGGAAAAGGCCTTTGTATATTAACCCTCTTACATGGCTTATATTTTTTTCAAAACTTAGTTATGTACATGTCCTTTTTTGTGTGCAACAAAGAATTTTCATCATCTCCTTGTATATATGTAATTGGTACCAATGGAATAAATAGAGACACTCCTGCAACCTCAATGTGAGACTAGTAGGCTCCTAACTTCACACTGAGAACATTGCAGTGTCCTCACTTCTTCCATGAAATGTACTCTGGTAACGACCTGACTTTCGTAAGGTCAAATATAGTTAGTACCTTATGCAATCTGGAATCAATGGCTTGCTTCCTTTATTATTCCTTGTATGCAAAAGCCTATCTCAGCATTATAGATACTGGAGGACAGGTCAGGAAATGGCTTAATTTTTGCATTTCATTTGTTTATAAACATCCCTAGAGAGTAATACCATCAGGGGCTTAAACTTAGGTATAAGGCAGACCCAATTTGCTGAACTTCTCTGAGCTTACCAGGTATACCAGTTAATAATGCAGATGTTGTAATCAAAGAAAACATGATAATTTCAAGAGAAACATCAAAAGTGCTTTATTCAAAGTAATGTCCATCTCTCTAGCTATACAGTCCCCCATCTTTCAGGTAATTTGTGGAGACCATCCCAATAGAACTTTACTTGTTTTGAGGCAAAACATTCAGAGACCCAATTTTCCACTTCTTCGTACATTTTGAAGTGCTGCTCAGAAAGTGTGTGCCATCGATAGGAATAAGTGGTAATCTAAAGGAGCAAGGTCTGGTGAATACAGCGGGTGGGTTAATACTTCTCAGGCAAGATCTTTTAATGTGTTTTTAACTGATTTTTGAAGTGTGTGATGGTGCGTTAACATGAAGCAAAATTACTCTGCCATGTCTTCTGGCACATTCTGGTCCTTTTATGATCAAAGAGTGGTTCAAATTAATTATTTGTTGTTGGAAATGATCAGTGTTAACTGTTTCACCTTGTTTTAGAAGCTCATAATACACTACACCTTCACGATTCCACCAAAAGCAGAGCACTGTCTTTTTTTCTGAAGCGATTTGGCCTGGCAGTTGATCTTGCATGGCTGACCTGGCCCTCCCCATGTGGGGCAATCTCGGATGATTTTGTGCATTTGGGAATCTCAAAATAAATCCACTTTTCATCACCAGTCACAATTTGATGCATAAAATGGCTTTCTTTCGTGATGTTGAAGTAACATTTTACCAATGACTTTTTGGTTTTACATTTGTCTTTCATTCATTTTCCTTCCTTCAAAATCTTTCTTATTGCTCACTCTCCTTCATCCTCTCTCTCAATTCACTCCTCATCAAGAATAACACAGGGCCATGACTGGTTTGGCTCAGTGGATAGAGCATCGGCCTGCCAACTGAAGGGTCCCAGGTTTGATTCTGGTCAAGGGCATGTACCTTGGTTGCGGGCACAACCCCGGTGGGGTGTGTGCAGGAGAAAGCTCTCTGATGATTCTCTCTCATCGATGTTTCTTGCTCTCTATCTCTCTCCCTTCCTCTCTGTAAAAAGTCAATAAAATATATTTAAAAAAAAAAAAGAATAACAGGGATGCTTACCTAGTGGCTGATGAGGGGAACAATTTAGGATGTGGCATATAGAAATAGGTTTGAAAAATGAGTGCCTTGGGTCTGGACTCTCTGTGCTTGACTACTAGAACATTTACTAACAATTCCATGAAGCTTGACAGGTTTTCTAACTCCTCTCTGCCTCAGATATAAAATATAAAAAATAACAGTTCCATTATTGAGATTCTATGAGTATTCCATGAGTTGACATGTGTAAGCACTTGGATGAGAGGGTGACACATAGCTCATGTTCAATAAGTGCTAACTATTATTACAACAGAAGTAGTCAGTAAACGTATGCTGAATCAAACTGTTCGTGGCTGAATATAATTCACTTATTATAGGCTACACCTGAATATGACAATATAATAAAGTCACACTTCCTTTTTATCACCAAATTGTGGTAAGATTAAAATCATCCACCCTCCACAAGTCCCTCAAGTATTTCTGAGACTTTCCCCATTACTGCTATTTATGTAGTTAAGAAATAGAACTTCTAGTCCATCTGCCGTCAATTTTCTATCATGCTATCATTCCATAGTCTCTATTGCCCATGATCCTTGGAAATTATTATTCTGTTGGATACAGCTAATGTCCAGAGAAGGTCATCATTGTTATTTTCTTCTGGCATGAGCTGACATGGTAAGTTTTCCCAAAGTGTTTTGCTTTTGCTATTCAAAACATCCCTGGCTAGGATTTTTGTCAAGAATTTACAGAAGATACTTGGATAAGGGAAGGAAGGTGAAATACTGAAAATAACAAAAAGGTCCTTTGCATGGACATTTCCTCTTAATTTGGAGTTCATAGGTTATCTCCTCAAAGAGCCCTTCCCAAATCATCCCTTACCAATCTTCCTGTTATAACTTTCTTCTCCTTCTCCTCCTCCTCCCTTTTATTGTTTACCAGGACCTGAAGTTATCTTCTGTATTTGTTTGTTTATTTATTTCCTCATTTGAGAAAGGGAGTTCTTATTTATTCCTGAGTCCTTAGAACCTAGAATAGAACATGTCTCATTGTATGAAAACAATGCATATTTATCATAAGAAAGGATGAGTGAATGAATGAATGAAACCAGACCAGCCTTAGAATGTAGATAATTGTTGCACATTTTTTAGATATCAACTTGCCTTCTTCAGGCATGGTCCTCTATGACCCACAGGTCAAGATAAACTAAATCATTGAAGTATCTGTTCCCTGCTTGACTCAGGGCAGGAATTGTGTCTTATTTCTCTCACAACATGTCCTCAACTTCTAACAAGTGCATGCCCTATAGTTGGTGCTTAGTAAACTTTTCTATTCAAGTATTTAAAACAGTATTCAAATTGATTAAATAATATGCAATTAAGTAGGAGCCTTCTTATTTAATAGAAAACACAAAATTGAATCCTTGTGAAGAAATCATGCTAATACATAGTTGACCTGCCCAACATTTTTACAAATTATTTTTTCTTGACTCTTCACATCTCTCACTGATGAGTCATTCTGTTCCCACCTGTACTAAATATTACAAATTCTTCCACAACACCAACTCAGCAATAAATGAACCATTTAACCCATCAAGTACTAATGTTTTCCATTAGCAAATCCAATGACTAAGGAAATGGTTTCCCGATGTGTACTTTCACATTATTCCATAAAGGGCCAAAGTTATCATAGTCAGCACTTGAATTGTTCTATTTGGTTTCTTGTGGGGAAAGCAACAAAGTGACGTGTCTTGGGAGTCAACCTGCCTAAGGTTTCTATGTATTCAGGAATGTGAAGATGATAGCAAATTCCATCTAAATTTTCATGGCCAAAGTGGTAAGACAGCCTCTCAGCTATTTTCACATCGGTTCACACAATGGCAAAAAACACCACCTAATTAAATTTTTTAAATCATAATCTAAAAGATATTAAGTGTATAAATTAATTCTATTGAAATGATATTTTATTATTTAATTTTATGGCAAAATCTCTCTCTATGTAGAAGCACAGTTTGTTTCTGCTTGGAAAAAAAATGTTTCTTTTACAGTGCCACAGTTCTCTCATTTGTAAAGTGGCTATAGCAGCTATGGGGTTGAGAGAATTGCTTTATATTTAAGGGAGACAGTGATAATGAACACAATAATTATAGCTCCTATTTATGTTTACTATGTACCAAGGATTGTGTTAAATATTTTATCTGTATACACTAAATAAACTTTATAAAAACCCTACAATATTGATAGATTTCCTAATAAATAACTGAATAAGGAACCAAGGCATAAGTGATTAAATAATATTCCAGTGAGAACCACCATAGTGTAAAATTCCAGTTGGCACCATTGATGTCATCTATGATGGCAGCCTCTGGAAACATGCTGCAACATAGCCCTGAGTGCCAGAGCCAGGATGGATATCAAGCTCTCAATCATAACACTCTCCCCCTTGGTTAGCCATGAAATACAGCACAGGTGCAAAACGATTACTTGGTATCGGTATCAGCATAAACAATCAAAATACTAAATTAATGAATTTTACTTTGAATGTCTTGGTTAGGAGAATTTTAATTAAATGCATTTAAAAGAGAAAAGTGAATATTAAATTTACCAGAAACACTAATTCAAAAGAAAGACCACTTAAGCAGGCTTGCAAGAATCACTAGTTTGACCCAAATAGGGCAGAAGAGAGTAGACCGCTGGCTGAGGTTATATTAGCATGGTGGCACCATTGCCTTACTTGTTAACCTCATATAAAGAGCTGTAATTATGCTCTATATGGTTTGGTTCAGTGGATAGAGCATCAGACTCCAGACTGAAAGGTCCCTGATTCGATTCTGGGGGAAACAGGGGGTCAGTGGAGAAAGATTAACCAAAGAGTTTGTATGCACATATGCATAACCCATGGACACAGAGTGAAGACCTGGGGCAGGAGTGAAAGGGGGCTGGTGCAGGCTAGAAGGCAACAAGGGGAAGAAAGAGGAGATATCTATAATACTTTCAACAATAAAGAAAAAAAAAGAAAAGGAGATAAAAACTTTAGGGAATAAAATTAAACAAGTTTTAAAAGGAGAAATTTCTTGATTCTTAGCTATTGAAAGTAACAAAAATATTATCATTTTGCCAAATATTTTTCATATTTTAAAGGTGCTATTTTTATTTCCATTTCATGTTTTACAGAGAATTTAAGTAACCTGCTCAACTACCCATAGTTAGTGGTAGAACAGGAATTTGAATCCAGCCTTGCCTGATGTTAATCACTAAGAACAGCCCCACCAATGGTCCTAGCTATGTTTATGTGTCATTTCTTTTCTCCCTTGTTCAATGGGGTCACTACCATTGTTTTCTTTTCTGGTCTTACTTAATTCCCTGCATAATTTTAGAAGAGGCTATAGAAAAATGTTTTACTCCTTGTTTTCCTCATTCATAATCCCTAGAACCCATAAGTTTTTTTCATTTCTAGAAGAAGCTAGAGAGAAAACTATAGAGTATCAAATCCTGGTTTTGGTTATGGAACTTCCTCCACAAACTAGGGAGGGGAAGACTCCAGAAATCATGTTTCTTCCTCACACAGGTGATCATACCTGATTGCCTGTTCAGGGACTGTCACTCAGGCAAGATTCTCTATCCATCCATAGACACACACACACAGAGTGGACTTTATATCTACACTAATAAAAGATTAAGATGCAAATTGACCATACCTTCGCAACACCCACTAGTCAATCAGGATTATGCAAATTAACCCAACAAAGATGGCGGGTTAATTTGCATGCATGGGCGCTGACTGTCCCAGTCGCTCCAAGACTCTGAACAGTGTAGAAAGGTGGAAAGGTGGCTCCAGGCTGAAGCGAAAAAGTGGCTCTTGTCGGAGTCAAAGTGGTGCCAGCAACTGGGAGAAGGAAGGCCCATTCTTGCATGAATTTTCATGCATCAGGCCTCTAGTTAATGATAAGAACAACAATGACAACAGCTTCCACTTATAGGAGGTTTCTATTTTTATCAGTACTTATAAATGTTTCATATTCTTTATCTTATATAATTCTCACATCCATATTTCAAACTAGATAATACTATCATTATTTTGCAAATGATGGAAATAAACTCATACAAATTAAGTAATTTTGTCACCAAGTCTGTAAGCTGGAGGTGAAACACTAGGTTTTCTGACTCTCTCTTGTTCTAACCTTTGTCCCATATTACCTCTGATGCCATCTCATCAAAACTGAATTAAGCCAAAACCGGTTTGGCTCAGTGGATAGAGCGTCAGCCTGCCAACTGAAAGGTCCCAGGTTTGATTCCGGTCAAGGGCATGTACCTTGGTTGCAGGCACATCCCCAGTAGGAAATGTGCAAGAGGCAGTTGATCAATGTCTTTCTCTCATTGATGTTTCTAATTCTCTATCCCTCTCCCTTCCTCTCTGTAAAAAATCAATAAAATATATTTAAAAAACTGAATTAATATTAGAGCGTAAATATAACACTGATATAGTACACACATGAATGCAAACTCATAAAAGCACCATATTTATACATTATGCAATTCGACACCTACAGGTATTTTCTCACAGTGTGTTTCAAAGTTTTACTTAGCAGTGCTGTGACCAATCAAGTGCCATGAATTCCACAAATAGTATTGATATAGACTGATGCAATTCAGGGGAGGCCTTATTATTATAAACAAACTGTTCAGCTTTTTATAGTTTACAAAACTTGCATCTAGTTGTCAGATGTTCTCACATCAAGCATGTGATGTACAATCATCCCATCTTGCAGAGGTAGTAAAGCCTCTGATAACTAGATAAGAAGCTGAAGTTAGAAGCAGAGGAAAAAATGGGGAATTGCATCTCAGCTCGAACTCCAAAGCCTGGGCATCACTTCCCCCTGCCTCCCTTCCTGTGTTTCCAGGAATCTTTCCTCCCCCTAAGCTATTCTCTTTCATGTGTAGTTTTAGATTTTGATCAACTGTGTAGTAGAATCCTTCCCCAGATGGAAGTTTTCAATCAATTGTATTACACAAGATTGCTTTTTACGTAGGTGGTGTCCTTAATTTTTCAACTAAGTCTTTTACTTCCCCTTGAAACCCCTGGATAAGGTCCAAAATAAAATGTGCTGAATGGCTCACTGCCCTCGAATGCTGAGTCAGCTAATGCAGGGTCTGCGTGACAGAAGGCAGTTGATGTACAAAAGCAAGCCTCTTCAGCTTCTCAGTAGCCCCGGGCCTAGGAACCTACTAAGCCAGCACTTTGTCTGGGATGGCTTTTGGCTTCTACACTGCAGCACTTCCATTATTTTTTTATTTTATTTTATTTTTTGGTTTTGTTTTGTTAATCCTCCCCGGAGGATATTTTTTCCATTGATGTTCAGAGAAAGTGGAAAGGAGGGAGGGAGAGGGAGGGAAAGATAAAGATCAATGTGAGACAAATACATCTAGCAGTTGCCTTTTGCACATGCTCTGACTAGGTTTGGGGAGCAACCTACAATCCAGGTACGTGCCCTTGACCGGAAATCAAACCCTCTACCCTTTGGGTTGTTCAGGCCGATGTTCTAACCACTAAAAAGCACTGGCAGGACATGTTACTTGTTTTTTAAGGAGAAGAGATAGAAGGGTCAAAGGCCTTTCCCCGCTGACACCCTGTGTCTAGTTTTTCTTTACCTCCACCTTTTTTGATTTCATGCACTCATATGAATGGGACATTTGGCAATGATTCTAAGCTATGACTTCTTGTGAATTAATGTTAACTCCTACAAACTACTGCCTATACCCCCAATAACAAACAAACAAACAAATAAAAACTATTGTCTCAGTCCAGCAAGAGAAGCCAGAACTAGGACCTATAAGCAATTCAGCATTGTGGTACTGCCAGGATGGTGAAGAAGCTAGATAGCATGATACTCTTTATGTCCCTTAAGGCAAACCACATTACAGCCTGCCGTTACTGCTATATTAGTTTCTGTACTATTCCCTGTATACATTCCTTCCTCCTATAACCTAATCTCTAAAAAAATCAGCCAATGTGATATTGAAAACATAACCATATCATGTCACTTCTTAACCACATCCTATGTCTTCTCATTACTCTAGAATAAAACCCAAATTTCTTATAATGTTGGCTTCTTAGATTTTCTTTAGAGGACATTCTCAGAAGCACTTTTGGCAAAGTCAAGATCATCAGACCTTGAACACCCAGCACAGAAAGGTTTTCCCTGTAAAATAGTTGGATTCAAGGAGGAAATCTAAGAGCAGCAAGAAAAAGAGATCAGGGCAGAATGCCAGGCTGGGAGAGAATCTCCCAAAGAAAATGATATGCTTCTTATGGGGACCTGAAGAAAAACATTCAGATCTTGTTGTGGTGAAGTTTTACCAGAAAGCAGGATTATTTGGCTGAAAATCAAGGCATAGGCTCTACTCAGTTAATTTTTGCTTTAAAAAAATTACTTAGTATTCTTAGGGTTGTGGCATCTTTAAAGCTGAAATGGAAATTAAAAATCATCTAATCCAAGACTCTTACTCCATGCATTTTGCAATAGGGCAGAAGATGCCACATGCTAAGTATTTTGATCAACTTGGAAACCCTCAGAAAGACTAGTTAACCATAATGTTTATATCAGGTAAACCGTTTTTATTTACCAAGAATCTCTTCGGACACTTATTTCCCCAAGAAGGACACTAAGAAACAGAATCACTTTTCCAAAATGGCCTTGTGGTATCCTCATACCAGCACTTCTCCACCTCTTGTGTTTAATTCCTCCCCACCACATCACCATATTTTATTTGTTTTTATTTCCATGCCCACTAATAATAACAATATACATAGTAAACTCATCAGTTACTATCCTAAGAGCTTGATGCACATTTATTCATTTAATCTTTGTAACAAACTATAAAGCAAGTATGATCATTTTTAATATTTATTTTTAAAATTATTTTCAAGAGGGAGGAAGGAAGAGACGGGGGGAGGGGGGGGAGGACATCGATGTGAGAGAGAAACATGGATCAGTTGCCTCTCCAGACATGCTCTGACCTAGGATTGAACCTTCAACTGAGGTATGTGCCCTGACTGGGATTCAAACTCACGACCCTGCAGTGCACAGGATGACACCTGAACTAAGCACTATTATTATCCTCATTGCAGAGATGAAGAAACTGAGAGAAAGTGGATGAGTTCAATTCTGACCTTGGTGATACTGAAACAGAGATATTCATGCACAGATATCCAGGAGGGCACTATACCCAATCCTGGAACTCAGGAAAGAAAATACATTAGAATCAGGTATTAAAGGCCTCAGTCTGTGGAAAGAAACTGGAGCTCTGGACTGGAGATCTCTGAGATTGGTGGCCCTGACTTGTATGGCTGGGCCTTGTTATGCTCTGGAGGCAGTTGGGAAAGAGTAGTGGAGAGAAAGGCTGCAAGCCAATAGCCATGAGCAGAACAGGATGTGTGAGGCTCTGTTGGTTCTCTCTGATATACAAGCCAGCATTTGAGGATGATGATTAACTTGCTCTGTGACTTTATGTAAGTCTTTTCCCCATTAAGGGCTTCTATTTCTTTCCATGTAAGATGAGTGGCCTCTACAATGAAGTTTTTAAGTCTCTAAAGCCCCAAGCTTTAACATGCTAAGAAAATAAACTCTCAAAGGGACTATCCTATTTAGAGAATAACTTGTGCATATCCTTCAAAATTATAAATACCTATATCTATTGGCCCAACAATTATAATTCTAGAAATTTATTCTGTAGCTATCTACACACAAAATGATATAAATTCAAAGTTGTTCATTATAGCATTGTTTATATATCAAAGATCTGAAACAGTATAAATATCCATCAATAAGGAATAAATTGTAGTATATCCTTATGTAAAATTTTATATAAAATATAATGTAGATATAATTAGTACTATATAGCCATGAGAATGAACAAAGTAACTACTACATGCAATCTATAATAATAAAAGCATAATATGCAAATTGACCTAACAGCTGAACAGCAGAACAACCATTGGAATGACTTTCTGGATGAAGCCAGGGTTGCGAGGTGACTGAGGCAGCCGGGGCTTCGAAGGCCTACTCTTGCATGAATTTTGTGCATCAGGCCTCTAGTAGTGTATAATACATATAGAAAAGATGGAGAATAAAAGCAGAGCAAAAGAAGCCAAACACAAACAGAGCACATACTATGAATTTTCTTAATCAAAATTAAAAAGCAGAAAATAGAAATCTCTGGTGTTAGCAGCTGGGGTAGTAGTTACACTGGGGCCAGAGCTCTGAAGAGTAACCAATATACTATCATCTATCAAGAATGGCTTCACGTAAGTACATTTACAAGATCCTTTGTAACTGAACTGTTACTGAGAGCAGCTCCCTTGATGAAGAAAAAGGGGCCCATATTCCACAATTGCTGGCCTTCAATGAGAACAGAGGCTCACCATATTAGAGTGTGATGTTGATGAGTAGGACAGGAGGGAACTCGAAACTCTATGCTGGATAGTAACAGTATATCCGTGGGAACAATGGAGAATGACACAGAAATCAACAACCACGGGGCAAACATTCCATCAGACTGCATCCTTCTGAAGGGTTCCCATGGGAGATAATGGGGACACTTGTTCTTTGTGGTTCAAGGAGATGAAACTAGGGCATGTGGACGAAAGCTACAGAGAAACATACTTCAGCTTGTTTAAAGAAGGATTTTCCATCCCCAGAGCTTTCATGGTGGAACTCCTTGCTTGTCAACAGTCACCTGAAAAAGGTCAGGTTCTGGATGAGAATTAGACAGGACAGAACCCTCTGTACCTATAAGAGATCCTCATAGCCTTTCCCACGATTGTTAGGAACAATGTGAGGACAGAACGAACAGTAGTTTTTCCTGGTTGAGCAAGAACTGTGGGACAATAGCTGTGTGGTTCTTAGACAGCGACTTGGTTGGTGTAAAGACCAAGCTCAGGTGTGATAGCCAACAATGGTGCTCATACAGAGCAATGATTCTTTGAGCCATGCTGAGCAGTAAGTTGTGCCCTCCCAAGATGTAGGAGGCAAGCTCTAATTCTAAGTCCCTCGTATTTCCTGGAGTTAATAAAAAAGCTGGAATCACCTCAAAATTCCAGCTGAGCTCCCATCCATATAGGCTTGTCCCCTGCAGCATCCCTAACTGTGGATTGTCAATGCTATCATGAGAGTGCATCAAGGAACTCAGAAGGCTGATGAACCTTGAGCTTTAGCAGGGCTAAAAGCTATGCACCGATTGTTCTATTGAGATAGTGATGGCTCGAAGCAATTTCCTGACCTGATAGCCTCAAAATAAATCTTTATTGATCTTTACTGACCTTTGAGACAGTCTGTCTGCTATCTGTTTGCTGTGCTTACTGAGGGCAAGATGTGTATCTAAAACTGAAAAAAAGCAGACAGGACCCAGTTTCAGTATGCCTCTCCAGAAGAAGGTTTCCACCTGGTCCCCTATGCCTTCTAAATTTATATTTCTTGTCTAGTGTTTTCATTTGTGCATGACCCCTTCTTCAGATCCTGAACCCTATCCATGCGAATTCAAGCAATTTCCTGATCTATTAGCCTCAAGGTAAATCTTTACCTATCTTTACTGACTTTTGAGATGATCTATCTGCTACCTGTTTGCCATGCTTAACTAAGGGCAAGATATGTATCAAATAATGAATAAAAGCTGACAAAGCCAGAGTTTCAGTGAGCTTCTCCTAGAGAGAGGTTTCAACTTGGCCCCCACCCCTTAATAATCCATATTTCTTGCCTAGTGTTTTCATTTGCCTAGCGCAGCCCGTTCTTCAGATCCTGAATCCTAAGCCATGCTGTGTGTGGTACCTAACAAATGCCCAGCTGGTCTTGTTTACATTCCTTCGATATAGAGGAGCTCTTTGCTTCACCAGGAGGCTTTCCATGGTTGAAAGTACTCATTATTATTGATAACTAGGAAAGACAATAGCTAACATTAACTGTGTCCTATGTGCCAAACTGTGCTCCATACTTTCCATGCATTGAACATCTAAATCTTTCCACAAACATATTGAACAGGTAAGGAAATTAAGTATCATAATCTTAAGAATGTATTCCAGGTCATGCAAAGTGAGAGAATGTGCTTCAAGAAATATAATTTTCACAAATAAAAATTTTCAATGTTATTTCCAGATCTATCATTCCTTTTTGTAATATGTCTGAGAATCATCTTTACTAATACACACTTAAAATTTCTCTTTAAATTATCCTGTTTTATTAAAAAATACTTACTTTAACTACTTGTTATATATTTTAAATCACAAAATTTATCTACTAGCTATGTGTTAAAATAAATTCATAATAAAAGTTTTCCAATGTTTAACCATTTTTGAAGTAGAAACACCTTTCTTTCATCATTTTGTATATCACATAGTATGGTAAATATTGTCTTAAGCTATATTGTTCTCATGTTTAAATGCATTTTTTAAATAAAAAATCTGACTTATGTAATTATTTTTCACTATTGGTATTACCTCTGCCCTGTGAGCTTTCTGACGGCAAGTCTTGGCAATTTTATTGTCAAGGCTAGTTTTTAAGTATCTAAGGAAATTAACTATATCTCCACTTAGGAGATATTGTCAATATCTAAATAATGAGTCACCTAGAGATTTCCCATTCCTCCAGGGATTTAACAGGCATAAACTAGAGGCCATACTGATTATTTAAATATTAAAATATTTTCATACTAATGGGTACATTGCTACTTCCTGAATTTCCTTGTTCACATGTCTTGCCCTGATTATTCCAACCCCTCCCTCAGGACTCCTAGACATCCCCAAACATCGGCAAGGTAAGGGATAAAGGGCAGATAGAAGAGCTTCCTAAATCCTGTTCCAGGACTTTGGCCAGTGTCAACTCAGGCTGATTAGTGCCATGTGATCCTGGTAGTGAATATCTGTAATATCACTCAAGGAGAACAGGTTTCATTCTGTGGAGAAGATACAGAATAAGCAAATGAATGACACAATGCATAATTCAATTGCAGGTTGTGATAAGAGCTAAAATGGAATGAGCTGGTGATGGGAGTGGAGGGGGAAATCATCAATAGCATGATTGGGAAAGGCCCCCTTGAGGAAGTGAGATTTGAGGTGAAGCAAGAGTAAGGATAAAGGAATGAGAGTCAGCCATGCAAAAATCTAGGAGGGGAGCACTGCAGGCAGAGGGAAGAGCAGCAGTGAAACCCTAACGCAGGAATGGGTTTGTCATGCATGAAGAACAGAAAGAAGGCCCATGTAATCAGATCATAATGCAGGTTGCCCAAGGTAAGCTAGGATCAAAGCATGTGAATGCTGCCAGTCTTTGGTAACAACCTGGACTTTTTTCCCCCCAAGTCCGAGAAGTCATTAGAATACTTTACATACATTGACATGTAGTTGTCATATTTAGAAAATGTCTCATTTGGAAAAACTCAAATCCTGGGAGACACTTCCTTTCCTATTGTCTCCCTACTAGAATTGGAAAACCTGAGGCTGATTAAAGTCCTGCTAAATGCATATGTGGTAGATGATCACAACCCATTCACCAGCCTAGAGGGACCAGTTTAGGAGGGTCTGCAGAGATTTAGAAACTCTGTCCTAAGAGGTTGAAAGAATAGGAAATTAACAATCTGGAAAAATCTTAATGGAAATATAGCCAATCTTTTCAGATACTTAAAATTCAGCTTTGGATATAAAGTTGTCAGTACATTTTCTTTAGATCCATCTGATCTTCACAATATCCAAGTGAAGTGGTCCAAGCTGAAGTTATCCTTTCTTAACATATTATAAGTAAAAAAGTATCCAATTCTGCTAAGAAAATTATATTTGTGTACTACAGAACTATGGGCATGAATTATGTCATTTCTTTTGCATATTGAAAAAGCAAGTAAGAACATTTGCCTGATTTCCAACACAAATTGTCACCGCTGGGCTAGCACTAGAATACTATGGCTGCCCCATTCCCATTATAATACTCCACTTCCTCCTTTTGACATTTGGGGAACATGGGAATGTTGTAACTTTGTGCCAGCCAGCTCCCCGTGTGCTGTTCAGTCCACACACGTGGTGACAATCTGGTCAGGCATTCAGGGAATCAGTATGCTTTATCTAGAAGACAGAGGGACCCATGCATTCAGCTTGACATACATAAACTTTAGCTCTTTTTACCCCACATTTTAGAGATGGCTAAAACCTACCCAGTAAATTATGTGATTAAATGTCATCTAGCCAAAACTATCTAAGCCTTTTAAATTATGAACCAGATAACCACAGGTGGACTAGGAAGAAAGAGATGTTTCTTTGTTCATTTTCCTAGACGCCCCTAACTCACTGTAGCTCTAACTCATGGCAATCCCCCAAAACACAGAAAAATAAAGGCATGCATTTTCATAGCCCTGATGTGCCACTGTTGAGTCGAAGAGTCTCACACCGGGATGTGGGGAAAAGGTGACCACAGGATGGGACATGCTGTCAAATTGGCTTTTTCTATATCTTTGCAATACAGTTTCCTCTGAACCCTCCCTCCTGCAGTTGTGTAGCTCCAACGTCAACTCCACTCAGTTCTTTCCTTCTATCTTTATCCCCATTCATTCATTCCCTTTACTTACTTTGGATTATTCTACTTCTTCCATTAGTCTGCAATGTTCTTTGAGGACAGGGACCATGTCTCCTTTTTCATCTACTGCTATAGTACCAAGCCTGGTATTTTTCATAAGGACCCAGTACAATTTCATTCAATAAAACAGAATTAACTGTGACTAACACTTAAGGAGTAACATGTGCCAGGCATGACACTAAGGGCTTTACATATTTTATTTTATCCTTATAGCAATCTAGTGATGTAGATGTCTTCCGTTTTGATTTACAGAAGACCAAATAGAAGCTTTAGACATTAAATAACTTGCCTAAGGTCACATAATTAGTAAGAAGCAGAATTGGGACTCAATCCACATTTTTTCTGATGCAAACACAGAGTAACTTACCCACTAATCTAGGCTGCCTCCCTGAACTGACTACTTCATTATGAAATAAATAGAGGAGCTGGAATGGTGAGAAAGAGTTAGACAAGCAGCCACTTGCATGAAGGAAGCTGGACCAGTAGAACTGCCATGGAGAGTCAACATTCTTGACTTGTACCTGGATATTAGAGGGTGGGCAGGTATCTGTGGGAAGGAACTCATTTCAGACCTTAAGCTAGTTCCCATCCCCTTTTAATACCAGATAAACAAGCTGAAAAGGAGCTGCCCTGTGCTCAGTGTACTGCACGCTAATCCTATTCTCCCTGGGAGAAGAGAAGCAGTCAGAGATGTTGCCTACAAGTCTTTGCCTGGTATTGTAGGCAGTGAGCTGAGTCAGAGAGAGAGTTGGCGGAAGTTGTGAAAGGGCAGACCAGCAGCTTAACTCAGGGTGGTGCAGAGCTCTTGCTATTCAGCCTTTGCCAGGAGTGGAAGAGCAGGATGCTCTCACACAGTGAGAGTGGAGATGTAGTAACAGTGGGTGTATATTGGAGGAGGTGGACTACGTCATTGCCAATTTGGAAATCCAAGGTCTTGAAGTTGTTTCTGGGGAAAAAAAAATTGTTGAAATAAACGAGCTAAAGACAGCACAGAGGGATGGGGTCTAGCAGAAAAAGCACTAGTTGTGGACTTAGGTACTGTGTCTTTGAATGTCAATGCTGGAACGAGTCCTAAAAATCATGAAGATGGATACTACTATGAAATGTTAATTGATATGCTTTTGTTTCCAAAATTAGCTTCAACCTTTGTTTCTTCCCTCATTCAGTCAGCCTTCTCTATCATTGCCTTAGACACAAACTGACAGCAGAAAGCAGAGAAAAGAGTTAGTTGTTGGATTTTGAATTTAGTAACCCACATTTACGGCTCAACTAAAGAAACAGGAGGTTCTGAAAGAATAAGTGATGTGATGATGATATGACTGATAAGAGAAAATTATCCTACCTTCAAGATAAAGGGTAGACTCACAAGGCTGAGAAGTAAGGGGTAGAAGAGACTTAAAGGTTGGTTAGACAAAAAATGAGGAAACATAGTCAAGAGTTGGTGGGAGCATGAGAACAATATTGAGTCAATATCTAGAGAATGACCAGTCTCCATTTAATCGTGCACTAGTGTGCACTAGCTGTGGCTCAGTTATAGAAGTACTGCCTTCAGACATGTCATCTTATATGTTGTCTGTTCTGAATAGCTATGGTGAGGTCATCCCTTTGACAGAAGTCAGCAACTAGCCCAATGATCATCTAGCAGGAGTGATCATCATTCATATCCTCATTCTTCAGATTGTCTGTTCCCATCCATCTTACTCTAGAATTGCCAGCTCTTCATGAGCCTCTTAGGACACTTGTACACCAATGGGCACTTAGAGAGGTGGTGGTATAAAAGAAAAGGCTCATATGTAGATTTAAGTGAAATAAAATAAACTAGGATTTCTCTGTATTTTATAGCCCTAACAACAACAAAAACACAGGTTATTGTCTCTGATAGGTTAATTGCCTCTGGAAGATGTCCACATTCTAACCCCCAGAATCTGTGAAAAGGGACTTTGCAGATGCAGTTAAGAATCTTGGGATGACAAGATTACCCTGGCAGGCCCAATACATCATAAGGCTCCTTATACAAGGAAGGTAGAGGGTCAGACTCGGAAAAGGGGATGTGACAATGGAAATAGAACTAGGGCCATGAACCAAAATGCAAGTCATCTCTAGAAGCTGGCAAAGGCACAAAAATGAATTATCTCCTAGATCCTCCGGAAGGAAGCAGATTATTAATAAGAAAGAATCTTGAACTCATCTCTAGATATACTAAATCAGAATATCTGGATTTGGGCCCAGACTTCTGTGTTTTTTTTAAAAAAGCTACTCCAGGCTATCCTACTACAGCAAGCCTATACTGGCCTATGCACAACAGGTTGAAATATATTGAGTCATATCTAACAAATCACTCACTGAGACTACTACCCCATTTAGAAAATTTAATGCTCTTCACCCCATAAATACCAAGTCATCATTCATTTTCACAGGAATACCTAAAGAGATTATGATCTCATGATCTCTTGAATAATAATAACTTCCATTTATTGAACATATCCTAAGACAATCAATATGTTAATATATAATACATTATGACAATTAACCTCAGAGCAACCTTGTAAAATACTTGTAAATGTTATCATCTACAAAAGAAAAAAATACCTAGAAAAGTTAACTGTAATTGGATGGAAAGGATAAAACAGTGGTTAAAATGTAGCATAACTGCTGTTTTGAGAGCAACTGGGAAGGACCCGACTGGACTTCAAACCAGTTCTATTCATTCCTACGAAGGCATAGATGTGAGGCTAACCTTCTATATCATCACTCCTCCTATAGGTGTTCAGGACACCTCCTGTCATCTCAGCAGGACCTTAGGACATACCTAGTGAGCCAGTTGTTTCCACACAGGACAAGCTGGATGGAGTGGAGCTAAATTTAGGTTCCAAGGAGCTGTACCTCTCATAAGACATAAGCAGCACTCTGCTGGTGGCTCAGCAGGAGGTCTTCACAGGACATAATAGGACAGCTAATACAGCAGCTCTAAGGTGTGGATGATCAAGGCCCATGATCTTCATTAATGACCTGACTCCCACCTTGTGATAGATGGTGTTTCCCTATTGGAAGCTGTTGAGTCTTAATGCTGATTTTGCTGCTCTCTCTTCCTAGTTCCTCCAGGCACATTGAGCCCAGGCAGCCTGGGCTCCATCAACCTCCTCCCTCAACATTGTCTCTCCTCCATACTTAACCTCTAGCCCATGGAATTTTTATTTGGTGTTAGGGGGCAGTACAGTGTGACTCCCACTCTATATTTCAAAACCTATTGTTTTAGCTCATGTTTTATGTTCTACCTCCTTCCAGATGTTCTGGCCTTTAATTCTAAAAACCAAACTGGGTACTCAAAACTCTTTTTCTCATACTACTCTCTCAGCCTTGAGTTTCAAACTCCTAACAGTATAGGCTGGCAGTGAAAGCAAGAGGTACGAGGAAGGGTACATCAGAAAAGGGGGGTGGGTGGGGGAGTAGAAGTTATATAAACAATATTCCAAAGTATTACCCCTCTTTAGAACAATAATTCCCAATGATGAAGCCAGGCATCACACCCACATATCTCTGATGTCAATGTCTATACAACCAATCCATTCTTATACATCTCTGACTAGTAAGCCCAACTCGAAATCCCAGCATATTCTACCCATAGGTCTAAGATCTGAGCTTGTGGAGTAGCCACATTCTTCCTTTTCCAGGCCAGTCATCAGACACTTGAAGATAATTTCTTTGACACTTAAGTCATCTCTGAGCTAAGTACCACCAAGTTCCTTCTTCATAGACATGATGTTTCTTGTTTGTCATTATCCTGGCCCTTCTTCTGGATAGACACAAGCCCCTCTGGACTTTTGACTTTCCTAAATCATCTGTCATTCCAACCAGAAGTTCAAAGTCAACTATAGAATCTTTGCCAATCTGATGGTCCCTGGCACCACACTCCTTAAGTGAAGAAGGTAGACTACTGTATCTGTCTATGAGATTTTTATAAGCTCAGGAAGATATCTGGGTCCAATTCAGGGCATGCTTCAACCTCTCTCTAGAGCCCAAAGAGCATTCACATGGCCATAATGTATGAAGACCCATGAAAAGATTAGCAAAACTTTTAAAAACTGTATTACATAGCAATAGGTCTAGTGATAGAATCTGAACTCACCACAGACAAATGAGCCTTACTTCAGAAACCCCAGGCTGGCGGACAGTAAAAAATGGGGTGGGCATGTTTATAAAATGATACGGTGAAATGATCAGGGGCCTGCAGCTACTCCTGCCAATAACTTGTTTGGGGACCTTGAATAATCACTTTCCCCTCTCGATTTTAGTTTTCCCACTTGTAAAATAGTATGGTTAGAAGAGCATGGTTTTCAAAAGTATTTGTTTATGTATTTTGATCAGAAAAATATTTTTTGCATAGGCACATGAAAGTATATATGTTTTAATTGTTTATAAATCATATAAATGAACTGCTCTAATATATTATGTATAGTATGAAATATGCCACAAATAAATGTTTTTAAATAATTAGATTTTTAATGTATGTATTTTGCTTCATCCCAGTAAATCATGATAAATAATCATTTAGAGCAGGCAGCAGAAACATATTTTTTTGTAAAAGGCCAGATAGTAAATATTTTAGCCTTTGTAGTCTACTTTAAAGACTAATTTGTCTGATACTAGTGTAGCCTCTCCAGCTTTCTTATAGTGCTATTTGCATAATAAATCTTTTCCATCCTTTTAGTTTTAACCTATTTGTATCTTTGAATTTAAAGTGTGTCTCCTGCCCTGGCCAGTGTGGGTGTAGCTCAGTTTGTTGAGTGTCTTCCTATGCACCGAAAAGTTACCTGTTCGATTCCCCGGCAGGGCACATGCCCAGGTTGTAAGCTCGATCCCCTGGAGGGGGCCGTGGAAGGCAGCCAATCAATGTTTCCCTCTCACATCTATGTTTCTCTCTCTCTCTCTAAAAAATCAATAAAGTATGTCTCCTATAGGCAGAGAATACAGTTGTATCTTGATTTTTAACTCAGTTTGACTGAATTGTTTAGTCCATTCACAATTAATGTTATGAATGGATAGACTTGGTTTTACATCTGCTATTTTGCTTTTTTTCCTCCTCTTCTTCCTTTACTGCTTTCCTTTGCATACAGTGAATATTTGCTAATGTACTATTTTAATTCCTTTAATAATTTTCAATTGGTTGCTCTATGTGTTACTGTATACATTTCAATTTATCACAATCTACTTCAAATTTATGCTAAGATAATTGATATGAGCTATAGAAATGTTTCTTCTTTTTTTCTGAATGATAAATATACTTTATTATTTATATCAGAAATAAAGATAGTAACATCTCATTTATTTTCTTTATATATACATTTTATTTATTTCATAGGAGAAGGAGAGGAAGAGAGAGATAGAAGCATCAATGATGAAAGAGAATCACTGATCAGCTGCCTCCTGCTTGCTCCCACTGGGGATCAAGTCCACATCTCAGGTCTGAGCCCTGACCATAAATCCAACCATGACTTCCTGGTTCACAGGTTGACTCTCAACCACTGAACTACACTGGCCAGGCAACATCTTATTTCTTTACATAGAAATGTTACTTCTATAAGCTCTATACTTTAACCTTTGTGTGTTATTATTGTTATGCATATTACATATCTGTTAAAAATCTAACATTATCCTATTACAATCATTACCTTATATAATTCTATGGATATTAAAAAACTGAGATATAGATTCTATCGCAATTACTCCACTCTGTAACTGTACCGGAGTTGACTAAATATATGAATGAACATTGCCATGTTCAAAAACTTTATTTAAAAACACTAATACTGAATCTCACATCATTTTCACAGGTTATTAAATAGTCTCCTTTTGATTTCTTCACAACCATATAAAATGTGAAAATCATTTAGCTCGCAGGCTGTACAAAACTAGGGAGGGGCAGGATTTTATCCAAGAATGTAGCTTTCCAACCACTTGACTTTCAGCAATGATTTTTCAAAATCTTTAATGTGGCACAATGGGGTACCCAGACATGCCTCTGAACCTGCCATGGTGCAAAGGTAAGATCAGAGACTGGACTTCAGCAACTTACCTCCATTTAAAGAAGAATGGCTTTACTTATATTTTGTTTTGCTTTCCAAGCTGGAAAGACTGCAGTTAACAAAGTCCCAAGAGGAAAGTGGGAAGGTAGAAAAGATGTGGAACAGGAAGGGAGAAAAGGAGGTGCTCTCAAATGCTTTTCCTAGTTCTGAAATCTTACCACATTCACGTAAAAGAGTACCAAATTGTCAAGAACTCTGGGACTACAGTTCATCTTTAATCTAAATATTTGTATATTAGGCTGTATTTTCATTGTGTAACCTACGTACTTCTCTGCAGTTTTAATGGAACAGAACGTGGATTTTCTACACCTGAGCCTAAATTACCTGAGTCTAACAGGTATCTTTTAGCACCCTCTTGTGCCCATAATTAGTAATCACAACAGTCATGCCCACTAACTGTTAGCACCCTCTTGTGCCCATAATTAGTAATCACAAGTCTTGCCTTATAACAGGCACATTGTATCACTAGTGGGCATGACTGTTGCGATTACTAATTATGGGCACAAGAGGGTGCTAAAAGATTTACAAATCATAATCTACTCTCATTAGTGGTGTTTACATTCTAAAAGTCACTATAAACACTGAATTAGAAAAAAAACCTGAAACATTGTATATACATATAGTTTATATACACATATGTAAATATATATACATACACATATATGTATTAATATATAGAGAATCTATATGTCAGGTTTTTTTTTAATAGGAATGTCTAATAAGGCCTAAGGCAGTGGGTGGGAAATGCATGGTACAAAGAATGTGAAGTGGGACAGGGTTTGTTATTTCTTACTTATACTGATCTGTTCTAATTGAAAACATCCTCTACAAACATGAACCTTCTACAGACAGAAAGCATTTCCGTTTTCTTTATCTAAATACTAAGAACTCTTTGAGAGAGAGTTGATTACCCTTTAATTTTTCTTTAGTTCACCATAATGATCCTTTCTCTGCATAATTAGAGTAATCAAATCTCCAGGTTTCATCTTCAGGGGTGAATCTGATCCTCCACTCTCCCCTTCATTTGCTGTATAACTGTGGGTAGTCAATTAACTTGCTCTCCTAAGTACTTCTGCAGCCATCTATATATATATAAAAGGCTAATATGCAAAGTGTCCCCTCGGGAGTTCCATCGCTAGCTATGATGTGTGCTGACCATCAGGGAGCAGCACAGAATAAAGGAAGGCCCTGGTCAACCCTAATCTCCAGCTAGGCCTAGGGACCCTTCCCATGCATGAATTTCATGCACTGGGCCTATAGTTTATCAATAAATGGGACCCCACAAACATAAGTATAGTTGCTTCATCTATGATTTAAGCAAGGTCACATCCCCTCAAGAATTGGAACTGAAAACACAAGTCACACACACACAAAAAACAGACATATCAGACTTCATCAAAATATAAACCTTTAAACAACCTAAGACAGGCACAGTCGCAGAGGGACCATCAGGAGAGAACTTGGGGATCAACAGAGGTAGGGCACAGACCCTCACCCCCCCACCAACCTTGCAGGGGTCTGAACCTTCACCCCTTCTGAGGGAGGTCTCCTGCCCCCATGGCTACCTCGCTTCCCATGCTCAGCACAAACCGGGACCCAGGTAACAGACAGAGACTGGGCCCAGCTCAGATCCAGACCCAGGTAACAGACAGAAACATGCCAACAGCAGCTGCCCTATATCTAAATTCAGCCTAGCACCAGGAATGCTCAGTGCCAACTCAATGCAAATAAACCTCTCCACTAATATATACAGGGTAATATAAGATTGTTGGTAGAGTATTAAATCTGACATAAAAGAGTTATCAAGCTTACAGATTAATTTAAATTGGCGAACTGAAATAAGCGAACACCCGAGAAAATTTAAGTATACTAGACAAAAAGCTGTTTCTAACATATTAATTAAAATTTCTATTGATAGCTCATCTCACGGTATAATTGTTTAATATGTAATGAACAGAAAGCAGGCATATTTGTGTGCAAAAAGTTAAAATTTAAAGTTATCAAGATTGCATTAAAAAATCTTTACCAAATTCTCCATCAATCAAAAAAAAAAGGGGGGGGGAGTAGGATAATAGCATATAAGGGAAAAAAAATCTGGTAAGTAAAATACATTTAGAAAATTTTCACTTTAGAAAATTAATTTTAATTTGTAATGCCACAGCAAGACACCCATGAAAAACACACATGATGTCAAAATAGGCCAAAGGAAAAGCGGATAGACAAAATTAAAAGGACCCCAAGTCAATTTTATAGAAAAGATTCCTGTATTAACTCTTGGTCGAGAATATGTTTATATACTTTCAGAAATCAACTCCAAGACCAAGTGGACTCCTGCAACAGAGAGGAACTGACAGGTCTGCGCCAAACAGGAAGGCAAGAGGAGAAACAGTCCAGAGATGGAAGACGCTAACGACGCCTTGCCAAGTGAGCAGTTAGCAGCTGTGCATCGCTACAGGATGCCCAGGACCAAACCAGCATTGCCACCATTTGTCCAGTATCCAGATACCATTGATGACATGTACACATAAGGAACTGTCTGACATTGAAACTGCGACTCAAAGCTATTGGACACTGAAATTGAGACTCAATCATTTTTCTTTTGCTCTGGTGGGTTTATTTCTAGCCTACAGGGGTAAGATGTTTTTAAAGACAAGAAACAGGGGGTGGAGAGGAGGAAGCAGATGCAGAGGCAAAGAAGCAATGAATGGACTGTCGTGCTACACTGGGAAGGCAGGGAAAGTTGGGGAGGAGGGGCCTATAGAAGATCAATGGAAGGACTTGTATGCATGTGTGTGTAGGCATAGCCAGTGGAGACAGGGCAATGGGGGAACGCGGGGGGTGGGGGGAATGGGTGAGGGCATGTTCTGTGGGGTGGGGAGGGCAATAGGGGGAAAACAATTAAAAATTAATTAATTAATTAATTAAAAAATAAAAATAAACAAATAAAATTAGAAATTTATATATATACATATATATAAACCTTTTATATATCAAAGGATACCATCAAGCAAAATGAAAAGACAACCTACCAAATAGGAAAAAATATTTATAAATCATAGTCTACTCTCATTAGTGGTATTTACATTCTAAAAGTCACTATAAACACTGAATTAGAAAAAAAACCTGAAACATTACATATACATATACTGTATGTATACACACACACATACATATATGTATATATAGAGAGATAGAAAAGGGAAGAAGAGATATAATCAGATAAATTGTATTCTTAGATCATAAGAAGAACTCATCCTAACAGATTCTATTTTCTTTATTTTACAAAAGAGAATACAAGGTTCAGAAGACTGAAGGGACTTATATCAGAGACCATCCTACTAACAAGCACCAGAATTGAGGTTTAAACATTGTCCAACTGGACCCACTGGAGCTTTTGGCAATGCATTGCTCCACCCTGGAAAGCAGAGTGATACCTGGGAATGCGCACCTCTGGAAACTAAAATTTTCACTGCTCTCCATGTCTTAAAATGACTAATAAACTGTACTGATTTGGGGATTTAAAATAAATTTTACCAAGTAGGCAAATTTGCAGATATAGAATCTGTCAATAAGGAGATTTACCTCTCTCTCTGATAAGGGACTATCATCCAGAATATATAAATGCTATGACTCAATAATAAAATAGGCAACCAACTTAAATAAAGAGGCATTTCTCCAAGAAAGAATATGTAAAAATGACAAGCAAGTACATTAAAAAGTGCTGTTAGTGGGATTGTAAATTGGTGCAGCCACTATAGAAAACAGTATGGAGGATCCTCAAAAAATTAAAAATAGATCATATGATTCATCATTACATTTCTGGGAGTAATCCAAAGAAAATGAAAACACTAACTTGAAAAAATATGTGCATCCTCATGCTCATAGCAGTATTATTTACAATAGCCAAGACACAGAAATAATCCAAATGCTCTTTGATAGATCAGTAGATAAAGAAGTTGTGGTATATATAACAATTGAATATTATTTGGTCATAAAAATGAGGAAATCCTGCCATTTGCAGTAGAGATGAACCTTGAGTGCAATATGCTATAATCAGGTATCGCATCTATGTAGAATATATAAGGTATCAGATTTGTGGTTACTAGAGGTAGGGAGAAGGGATGGGGGAATAGGAGAAAGAAAGGTGGTCAAAAGGTACAAACCTCCAGTTACAAGGTAACCAAGTACTAGGGATGCAATGTACAGCATCATGTCTGTAGCTAACAAAATCCTAAGAATTCTCATCACAAAGAATATTTTCTTTCTTTGATTTCTCTTTTTATTGTATCTACAGGAGATGATAGCTGCTAACTAAACTTATATAAGTAACACTTTCACAATATATGTAAGTCAAACCACTATGTTGTATACCTTATATAGAGATTTATGTCAATTGTGTTTTTATAAAACCAGGGGGAAATAAAGGGTTTGATATTATTAATCTTTAGAGTAATACAAATTCAAGTCACAAAATAATACCATTTTATGGCTACTAAGATGGCTATAATTTTTTTTTTTTAGTAAAGAAAAGTTTTGACAAGGATGTGGAGAAATTGGAACCCTTGTATATTGCTAGTAGACATGTAAAATAGTGCAGCATTGTGGAAAACAATTTGGCTGTTTCTCAGAATGTTACAGAATTAGCAAATGACCCAGGGATTCCACTCCTGAAATATTCTCAAAAGAATTACAAACAAAAACTGGCACTATTCAAAACAGCCAAAAAGCAGAGACAACCCAAATGTCCATCAACAGACAAATGGAAAAACAAACTGTGGTGTCTTCATACAGTGGAAATTATTAAGCTCTGCAAAGGAACTGAGCACTGACACTTGCTATGAGATGGATGAATCTCAGAAACATTTTGCTGAGTGATAGAAGCTAGATACAAACGGTAACATATTGTATTATCCAATTTATATAAAATATTCAGAATGGGCAAATGCACAGACAAAAAGCATGGCCTGGGGGCAGAGAGATAGGGAGTGACTGCTTAATGGGTAAAGGGTCTACTTTGGAGGTCATAAAAATATTCTGGAACTAAAATAGAGGTGATGGCCGAAACCGGTTTGGCTCAGTGGATAGAGTGTCGGCCTGCGGACTGAAAGGTCCCAGGTTCGATGCTGGTCAAGGGCATGTACCTTAGTTGCGGGCACATCCCCAATAGGGGGCGTGCAAGAGGCAGCTGATCGATGTTTCTCTCTTATCAATGTTTCTAACTCTTTATCCCTCTCCCTCTCTGTAAAAAATCAATAAAATATATTTAAAAAATAATAATAAAAATAAAAATAAAATAGAGGTGATGGTTCTAGTGAAAGTACTAAATGCCATGGATATTGGAATAAAAGATTAATAATTATGACTAGGCTGGTATTACTCTGTGACTGTTAGGTCAAACCACTAAATAATTCCATGACTTTTATAACTCTCTGTTGATTATAAAATATAAATGTATGCAAAAGGAAAATGAGAAAACAACATGAAAAGAAAAGTTCTCCTTTCTCTTTTTGCCTGAAATAAAATCTCTCATCTCAAAAATAGATCTACACTAATAAAAGAGAAACATGCAAATTGACCATCACTCTGCTACACCCGCCAGCCAATCAGGAGTGAGTATGCAAATTAACTCAACAAAGATAGAGGCAGCCATGGAACTGGAGCAAGCAGAAAGCTTGGGTTGCCCCGATGATGGAGGAAGCCAAGCTTCCTGCCTGCCCTGGCCTCCCCTCAAAGCTACAGAGTTTCAATTATAGAAGATAAATAAATCCCAGATATGTGCTTCCAGCTGGCCCTGGCCTCTGCTCAAGGAGGCGCTGAAAAAAAAAAAAAGGAACTGGGAGATTGGATTACTGGGGGGTGTGGCCAGCCTGAAAACAACCCTCAGCTCCTCACCCAGGCTGGCCACACTCCCATGGGGTGAGGGTCCCTGCTCGGGGGCTTGGCCAGCCTGCAAACAGCTATTAGCCCCTCACCCAGGCTGGCCAGGAACCCCAGCAGGATCCCCCAACCTGAAGGGGCTGTAGGCAACCTGCAAACAGCCCTTAGCTCCTCACCCAGGCTGGCCACACCCCCATGGGGTGAGGATCCCTGATGGGGCAGGTTCCGCCCACCCTGAAGGGGCTGTAGGCAGCCTGCAAACAGCCATCAGCCCCTCACTCAGGCTGGCCACACCTCAATGGCTCGATCCCTATAAATGGGCAGTTAAACATACCTCAAGGGGTCCCAGATTGGAGAAGGTGCAGGCTGAGCTGAAGGACACTCCGAACCCATGCACAAATTTTGAGCACCGGGCCTCTAGTAAATAAATAAAATGGTTAATTTTATGTTATATGAATTTTACCTCCATTTTAAAAAGATTCATCAACCAAAATATGTTAGAATTAGGATGAAAACAGAATTTCTCTCTTTGTCAGGATTGCAACCTCTGTGACATGTCAGCTCAGAAACAATCTAATGGGTATCTACAGCCTACCACGTGGGCAGGGGAACAGAAAAAAAACTGTTCTACAGAAAAGTTAGAGAAGACAACAGTATGATCTATCACTGGGATGGAGAGAGAAAACAGAAGATATTCCAAACCCTATTTTTCTCCTGCCTGAGGATTTCTTGAGACACCAGCTATCCCTTATAGTTAAGATTTTTTTCCTAAACTAGTTTTTATTCTATTATTTGTAATCCAAGTGTACTATCTAGTGCACAAATCCAGCTGAAAGATTGCTTCTGCCCTAAAGTCTACTGCAGTCTAGAGAAATGATTGCACTTTGAAATGTATTAGAAAAAAATTGACACTTAAGATTAGAAAATATATTAATAATGCCTCTCAATGAGACACAATCCCTCCAAGATCTCTAACAAGTATCAGCAGATTCTGTTTAAAAAACTCTAATAGTGACTTTATCTCCAATTACAGATCACTTCATATTTAATCAATTCTGATTATTTAAAATTTTTTGTAAATGGGCAAAAATTTAATCACCCTATATATTACAACATCTGGAGTCATTTGGGGAAAACACATGGTATTCCTTTTCCTATGAGACTTTTTAACAATTTGAAGACAATTACCATAATTCTATTATACTCCTTCCTCTTGCTCCCTTTGTATGTAACACATACACACACATATGCACATAGATGCACACACATGTACACACATACACTTAGTCTCCTCCCTAAGAAATATTATTTCCTTGCCCAATCCTCTCACAATCATCTTAGAACAGTTAAGATGATATATTTTAATGTTAGACTTCAATTTTATTTCAATTCTGCCTTTGTTAGAAATGTAACTATGGGAAAATCAGTTACCTCAGATCTTAGTTCCCTCACCTGTGAATTGAGCATAAAGGTATTTCATTACAAAGACCTATTGTGAGGATTAATTGAAATAGTTCATGTACAGAACACACCCCAGTGCCTTCTACAGGTAGGTATTCAGTAAGTGATAGCCACCATTATCTTATTAATAATAATATTAATGCTTGTTTTTATGATTGCCCTTATCTAACAATCTACTCTTATTTGACAATGCCCTCAAACTGTGACATATAAGGACACCATGAGATTGGTGGATTATCACCATTTACAAAGGAAACTGAGACACAGTTAGCTTAAGTGGCTTGCCCACAGTCACAAAGTTAGTAGGTCATCGAGCAAGAATTCTAATCCAAGAATCATAGCCCAAATTAGAACATGCCAATTTCACCATCATAGCTCATCATTTATCCACACGGTGGCGCTCAGCAATAAGGAGGCTCATGGTAGAGAGCCAGTATTTTTGACAAAGGCATTTTCTTCCAAGAGCAGTATTTATGGAGAGTAAACAAGTCATGGGATGTAATGTAAAACACGGTAACAATAGTTAATAATACTTATTGCATACAGCATTTGAAAGTAAAATAACAAGGAGGAGGAGGAGAGATAGGTGATTTGATCAGTAGCACAAATTTAGGACACAATAGATCCATTTAAATGCTAAGAAAAATATAATGGAAAAACTTTTGTGAGTGTTAACCAAAATATAAGCAACTTCCTATAATTAGTCTGGTCCATAACAAATTTCATATCTCCATATCTATATGTTAATTCAGCCATTCCCTTGGAGAGATGAAAACAAACTACACTAAATTTAAACTATGTATATATTAATTTATGTTTTCATTATCTTTTATCCTTCCTAGTGTATTAAAGAATATTCTGGGGGGAGATTTGAAGATGGCGGCATAGGTTAAACGCTTGTATTTGCCACCTCCCATAACCACATCAAAATTACAACTAAAATACAGAACAACCATCATCCGGAGCTGCTGGAAAGTTGGCTGAATGGAAGTCCTACAACTAGAGAAGTAAAGAAGAAAGCACACTGAGACTGGTAGGAGGTGCAGAGGTGCAGAATGGGCTGGTCAGAAACACACATGTGCTGCTTTTTTAATTGGGAGGGAGATTATCTCTGTGGAGGCTGCCTGGAGGAGCAAGGGATCCCAGCCCGACACCAGACTCTTGGGCTCAGGATCCCAGAGCTAGGGAAAAAATTCCCTATGGGCAGTAAGAACTATGGGCTGTAAAAACATGTGTGGATTGGGGCTTTGTCTTAAAAGGCTGGCAACACAAACTTAACTTACAAGGTCCAGTTTCCTCTGAGTCCAGCACCAGGGTGAGGCTATGAGAAACGTAGACACATATGAGGAGGAACTGGATTATCTGGCATCAGAGCAGAACTCAAGGGTGGCTTTTTCCCAGAAAGAAGTGCTTGCAGGGATTATTGTTCCTATGCTGGGACCTTCCTGGTTGATCGAGGGCTGACTGGTGGCCATTTCTGTTTGCTCTGGTCTGTTGATTCCCTACGACCTGCCTCATGCAATTTACAACCTCACCCAAGATGTATGCAGCAGCTTTTGCATATGAAATTAGAAATCAACTACAGTAAAAACACCCAGAAGCATTCAAACACATGGAGGCTAAATAGCATGTTATTAAACAATTAATGGGTTTGTTACCAAAGAGATCAAGAAAGAAATAAAAAAGTTCCTGGAAACAAATGAAAATGACCACACAAAAAGCCAAAATCTCTGGGACATAGCAAAAGCAGTCCTGAGAGGGAAGTTCATATCACTACAGGCATACCTCAAAAAATAAGAAAAATCAGCAATAAACTATTTATCCCTATAATTTAAAGAACTAAAAATAAAACAATAAGAAAAAAAATCAATGCAACCAAGAGCTGGTTCTTTGAAAGGATAAACAAAAATGATAAACTATTGGCCAGGTTCATCAAGAAACAAAGAGAGCCAAGACCAGTTTGGCTCAGTGGATAGAGCGTCGGCCTGCGGACTGAAAGGTCCCAGGTTCGATTCTGGTTGGGGGCATGTACCTTACTTGCAGGCACATCTCCAGTGTGGGGCATGCAGGAGGCGGCTGATCCATGTCTCTCTCTCATCGATGTTTCTGACTTTCTATCCCTCTCCCTTCCTCTCTGTAAAAAATCAATTATATATATATGTGTGTGTGTGTTTGTGTGTGTATGTGTGTATGTGTGTGTGTGTGTGTGTATCTATATATATATATATATATATATATATATATATATATA